>JAYMFT010270039.1:0-10639 GCA_038088735.1 Panulirus argus
AAATCTTTCAGGGATGATGCCCAGACATTAGTAAGATAAGAAAGAATATCACCAGTGGATCTCGCCTTACGGAAGCCGTACTGGTGATCAGAGAGAAGACTGCGATTTTCGAGGAGTTTAAGGATATGGCAGTTGAGGATGGATTGAAAGACTTTGGAAATGGTAGATGTCAAAGCAAGAGGACGACAGATAGAGGGGTTAGAACGTTTACCCTTCTCAGGGATGGAATTCATCAAAGCATATTTCCAAGAAGGAAAAGATTTGGTTTTTAAACAGAAAGCGGAAAGACGAGCAAGCACAGGTGCAAGTTCAGAGGTACTCTCTTTCAGAACACGGGGCTGGGTGCCGTCAGGACATAATCTTTGTTTGTGTCCAGAGAAAGAAGCGCTTTTTGGACACTGCGAAAAGAGATTACGGGAAAAGGCATACGATTAATAAGAAGAACATCAGGGGAAGAAGGAATAATAGAGTTATCCAGGGTGGTGTTAAAGGAGAAACGGGAAGAAAAGAGTACCATATACTCGAATCTCTGTCGGAAGTACTGTGTACCTTGGTCTCTATGGTCAGTACTATGTACCCTGGTCTCTGTCGTCATTACCCTTTACTCTGGTCAGTGTCATCACTACTATGTTCCTCGGTCTCAGTAAACAGTAAGATGTACTCTGGCTTCTGTCGTCAGCGCTGTGTATACTAGTTGTCATAACTGTTTACCCAGGTCTCTGTCATCGGTCTGTGTACCCTGGTCTCTGACGTCAGTACTATGTACCCTGGTGTATGTCGTCGGTAGCATGTGCCCTGTTATCTGTCGTTATTAATGTACCCTGGACTCTTTCGTCAGTATTTTGTACACCCTGGTCCCTGCAGTTACTTCTTTGTACCCTGGTCTCTGACGTCAGTACTGTGTATCTTAGTCCATGTCGCAGTACTGTGAACCCTATTATCTGTCGTCAGTAGTGTACCCTGGACTCTGTCGTCATTATTGTACACCCTGTTCCCTGCAATTACTACTTTGTACTCTGGTTTCTGTCGTTGGTATTGTGTACCCTGGGCCCTATGGTCAGTACCGTATTCCCTAATCTCTGTCGCAAATACTGTGTACCTTGGTGTCTAATGTCAATACTGTGTACCCTGGACTCTGTCGTCAGTACTATGGACTAGGCACCCTTGTCTTTGTCGTCAGTACTGTGTACCCCGGTATCTGTCCTTAGTACTTTACTCCCTGGTCTCTCTCGCCTTTACTGTTTACCCTGGTGTCCGTCGTCAGTACTGTGTACCCTATTTTGGTTGATCAGTACTGTATACCCTACTCTTTCTCATCAGTACTGTGTACCTTGGTCACTGTCGTCAGTACTGTGTGTCCTGGTCTCTGTCGTCATTCCTCTGTACTCTGGTCCCTGTCGTCACTACAATGTTCTTCAGTCTCATTAATCAGTAAGGTGTACACTTGTCTCTGTCTTCAGAACTTTGCACCCTGTTCTTTGTCGTCATTAATGTGTACCCTGGTCTCTGCCGTAAGTACTGTGCACCCAGGTCTCTCTCGTCAGTACTGTGTACTCAGGTTTTTGTCATCATTCCTGTGTACCCTGTTCTATGTCGTCAGCACCGTGTTTTCTGCTCTCTGTCGTCAGTATTGTGTACCCTGGTCTATGTCGTTAATACGGTGCACCTTGGTTTCAGTCGTCAATACTGTGTACCCTGGTCCATGTCGTCGGATTGTGTGCCATGGTCTCTATCGTCAGTACTGTGTACCCTGGTGTCTGTCTTCAGTACTCTGTACCCTGGTCTCTGTCATCAGTACGGTATACTCTGGTGTCTCTCGTCAGTAGCATACACCATGGTCTCTGTGGTCTTTACTGAGTTCCTTTGTCTCTGTCGTCAGTACTGTGCATCCTGGTCTCTGTTCTCAGTAAGGTGTACCCTGGTCTCACTCATCACTATGGTGTGCCCTGGTCTTTGCAGTCAGCACTGTGTACCCTGGTATCCGTCCTCAGCACTTTGCACCCTGGTCTTCTCGTCAGTATTGTTTACCTTGGTGTCCGTTATCAGTACTGTTTTCCCTGCTCTGGGAGGTGAGAATTGTATTCCTTACTCTTTCTCCTCTGTACTGTGTACCTTGGTCCCTGTCGTCAGTGCTGTGTACCTCGGTGTCTGTCGTCAATAGCCTGTACTCTGGTCACTATCGTCACTACTATGTTCCTCGGTCTTAGTAATCAGTATAGCGTACCCTGGACTCTGTCGTCAGTACTGTAACCTGGACTTAGTCACCAGGACTGTGTGCCCTAATTTCTGTCGTCAGTGCTGTGTACCTCGGTGTCTGTCGTCAGTAGTGTGAATAATGTTCTCTGTCGTCAGTTCTGTGTACTACGGTCTTTGCCGTAAGTACTGTGCGCTCCGGTCTCTTTCGTCAGTATGGTGTAACCTGGTGTCTGTCGTCAGTTATGTGTACCCTGGCGTCTGTCGTAAGTACTCTGTACCCTGTTCTCTGTCGCAAGTGCTGTGTACCCTGATCTTTGTCGTCAGTACTGTGCATCCCGGTGTCAGTCATCACTACTTTGCATCCTGGTCCCTGTCATCTGTGTTGTGGACCATGGGGCTTTTTTGTCAGTACTTTGTACTCTGGATTTTGTCGTCAGTGGTGTACCCTTGTCTCTTTCGTCAGTAGCTAATACCCAGGTTTCTGTCGTCAGTACTGTTCACCCAGGTCTACATCGGCAACACTGTGTTATGTGTTCTCTCTTGTCAGCAGTGTACCCTGGTCTCTGTTGTCGATACGGTGTGCCTTGGTCTCTGTCATCAGTTCTGTGTGCCCTGGTCCATGTCGTCAGTACTGTGTACATAAGTCTGTGGAGTCAGTACTGTGTACTTTGGTTTCTGTCGTAAGAAATGTACACCCTAGTCTGTCGTCAGTATGGTTCACCCTGGTCTTTCGTCAGTACTATATACCCTGGTGTCTGTCATTGGTATCGTATACCCTGATCTCTTTCGTCAGTAGTGTATCCTGGACTCTGTCGTTGGTATCGTGTACCCTGGCCTCTGTCATCAGTAGTGTACCCTGGACTCAGTACTATGTACCGTGGTATCTGTCGTCAATAATGTGTACCCTGGTCTCTTAAGTCATTACTTTGTACCTTGGACTCTGTGGTCAGTACTGTATACCCTACTCTCTGCTGTGAGCGCTGTGTACCTTGGTCTCTGTCGTCAGTAGTATATACCCTGGTCTTTGTCTTCAGTACTGTGTACTTTGTCGTCAGTACCATGTACTTTTGTCTCTATCGTATGTCCTGTGCACCCTGGTCTTTGTCGTCAGTATGCTGCACCATGGTCTCTCTAGTCAGTACTGCGTACTTTGGACTCTGTCGTCAATGCTAAGCACCCTAGTCGTTGTCGTCACTACTGTGTACCCTGGTCTCCACCATAAGTACTGTGTGCTCTGGTATCTTTCGTCAGTATCTTGACCCTTGGTGTCTGTCGTCAGTACTTTGTACTCTTGTGTCTGTCGGAAGTACTGTATACCCTGTTCTCTGTCGTCAGTACTATGCAACCTGGTATAAGTCGTCAGTACTGTGTACCTTAGAATCTATAGTCAGCACTGTGTACTCTGGTCTCTGTCGTAAGCACGGTGCACCCTAGTCTCTGTCGTCAGTATGGTGCACCTTGGTCTCTCTCGTCAGTATTGTGTACCAAGGGGTCTATCGAGAGTACGGTGTTCCCTGGTCTCTGTCGTCTGTATTGTGTACTCTGGACTCTGTCGTCAGTAATGTACCTTAGTCTCTGTCGTCAGTACTAAATACTCTGGTTTTTGTCGTCAGAACTGTGTACCTTGGTTTATGTCATTAATTCGGTGAACCTTGGTCTCTGTCGTCAGTACTGTGTACCCTCGACTCTTTCGTCAATACTCTTTACCCTATTGTCTATCTAAAGTACTGTGCACCCTGGTCTCTGTCACCAGTACGGTATACCCTGGCCTCTCTCGTCAATATTGTGTACCATAGTCTCTATGGTCATTACTGTGTACCTTAGTCTCTGTCGTCAGTACTGTGTATCCTGGTCTCTGATGTCCGAACGGTGTACCCTGATATCAGTCATTATTACAGTGTGCCCTGGTCTTTTTCGTCAGCACTGTGCACCCCGGTATCTGTCCTCAGTACTGTGCATCCTGGTCTCTTTCATCACTATTGTTTACCCTGGTGTCCGTCGTCAGCACTGTGCACCCTGCTTTGGGTTGTCAGTATAGAATACCCTACTGTTTTTCGTCAGTAGTGTACCCTGATCTCTGTCATCATTACTCTGTACTCTGTACTACTATCTTCCTCGGTCACAGTAATCAGTTAGGTGTCCCTGGCCTCTGTCGTTAGCGCCGGGTACCCTAGTCTCTGTCGGCATTACTGTGTATCTTAGTCTCTGTCATCAGTACTGTGTACCCTGGTCTCTGTCGTCGGTGTTCTTTACCCCGACGTCTGTCGTTAGTAGTGTGTACCCTGTTCTCTGTCGTCATTCCTGAGTACCTTGGTCTCTGACGTCAGTATTTTACACACTATTTTCTGTCGTCGGCATCGTATACTCTGGTCTCTGTCGTCAGTAGTGTACCCTGGACTCTGTCGTCGATATTACCTTGGTGTTTGTCATCAGTACTGTGTACATTGGTCCAAGTCGTCAGTGTTGTGTACCCTTGTCTCTATCGTCAGTACTATACACCCTGGTTTATTTCGTCAGTACTGTGTACTTAGTGTCTGTAGTCATTACAGTGTACTCTGGCCTCTGTCGTAAGTACGGTTCACCCTAGTCTCTGTCGCCAGTATGTTGCACCATGGTCTCTCTCGTCAGTACTGTGTACGCTGGTCTCTGTCGTCAAAATTGTATACCCTGGCCTCTTAAGTCAATACTTTGCACCTTGGGCTCTGTGGTCAGTACCGTATACAGTACTCTCTGTCGAGAGTACTGTGTACCTTGGTCTCTGTTGTCAGTAGTATATACCATGGTCTTTGTCGTCAGTACTGTGTACCCTGGTCTCTGTCGTCAGTACTGTGTACTTTTGTCTCTGTCGTAAGTACTGTGAACCCTAGGCTCTGCCGTCAGTATGGTGCACCTTTGGTCTCTTTCGTCACTACTGTGTACCCTGTTTTATGTCATAAGTATTATGTACCCTGGTCTTTGTTATCAGTATTGTGTACCATGGACTCTGTTGTCAGTACTGTGTACCTTGATGTCTGTTCTCAGTAACCTGGTCTCGCTTGTCACTACTGTGTACCCTGGTCTTTGTCGTCAGTACAGTATACCCTAGTCTCTCTCGTCAGTACTGTGTACCCTGGACACTTTCGTCAGAACTGTGTACCCTGTTGTCTGTTTCCTGTACTGTGTACCCTAGCCTCTCTCGTCAGTAAGGTGTGCCCTGATCTCTCTCATCAGTACTGTGTACCCTGGTCTCTGTCATCAGTACGGTATACCCTGGTCTTTACTGTGTGCCTTGGTTTCTGTTGTCAGTACTGCGTATCTTGGTCTCTCTTGTCAAAACTGTGTATCCTGGTCTCAGTCATCATTACGGTGTGCCCTGGTCTTTTTCGTCAGCACTGTGTACCCCGGTGTTTGTCCTCAGTACTGTGCTCCCTGGTCTCTCTCGTCAATATTGTTTACCCTGGTGTCCGTCGTCAGTACTGTTTACCCTTCTCTGGATGGTCAGTATTGTATACTCCATTCTTTCTCGTCAGTACTCTGTACCTAGGTCTTTGTCATCAGTTATGTATCCTGGTTTCTCTCGTCAGTATTGTCTACCCTGGTCTCTGTCGTCAATACTGTGTATTCTGGACTCTGTCGTCAGTACTGTGTACCCTGGTGTGTGTCTTCAGTACTATGTACCACGGTCCATGTCTTCAGTACTGTACGCCCTGGTCTTTGTCGTCAATACTGTTTATCCTGGACTCTGTCGTCAGTGCTGTGTACCCTGGTGTGTGTCGTCAGTACATTGTACCCTGGTCTCTATCGTAAGTACTTTGCACCTAGTCCCTGTTTTCAGTATTGTGTACCCTGGTGTCCGTTTTAAGTACTGTGTATCCTGGTCTGGGTGGTCCCTACTGTATGCCCGACTCTCTCTCGTCAGAAATGTACACCCTGGTCTCTGTCGACATTACTCTGTACTTTGGACACTGTCGTCAGTATTATGTTTCCCGGTCTCATTCCTCAGTAAGGTGCACCCTTTTCTCTCTCGTCAGCGCGGTGTACCCTGATCTCTGTCGTCGGTACTGTTAACGCTGTCGTCTGTCGATCGTACTGTGTACCTGTGTACCGTGTTCTCTGTCGTCAGTGTACCCTAGTCTGTGACGTCATTACTATATATCCTTGTGTCTCTCGTCGGTAGCGTGTACCCTGTGATCTCTGTCGTCATTGGTGGACCCTGGACTCCATCGTTAGTACTGCTGACCCTGATCTATTTCGTCAGCACTGTGTTATGTGGTCTCTGTCGTCAGTACTGTGTCCCATGGTCTACGTCGTCAATGCCGTGTACCTTGAACTCTATTGTCAGTACTGTGTACCCTGGTATCCGTCGTCAGTATTGTGTCCCTTGGTCTCCGTAGTCATTACTTCGTACCTTGGTCTCTCTCGTCAGTATCTGTGTACCCTGGGCTCTGTGACAGTATCGTATACTCTACCCTCCGTTGTAAGTACTGTATACCCTGGGCTCTCCCGTCATTAATGTGCACCATGGTGTCTGTTGTCAGAACTATGTACCCTGGTCTCTTTCGTCATTACTGTGTACTATAATCTCTGTCGTATACTCTGTGCACCCTGTTCTCTGTCGTTAGTACGGTGTTCCCCAGTCACTGTCACCCATACTCTGTGCCCTATTTTCGGTTGTCAGTAATGTGTACCCTTGTCACTTTCGTGTGTACCGTATACGTGTTCCCTGTCGCCAGTGCTGAGTACCTTCATCTTTTTCGTCAGTACTGAGCATCCCAGAATCAGTCGTTCAGTACTGTTTACCTTCGTTTTCTTTCGTTAGCGTTGTGGGCCATGGTCTCTGTTCTCCGTACTGTGTACTCTGGACACTGTCGTCAGTAGTGTACCCTGGTCTCCGTCGTCAGTACTGTTTATCCAGGTCTATGTCTTCAGCACTCTGTACCCTGGTCTCTCTCGTCAGCACTCTGTACCCTGGGCTCTGTCGTCGATGCGGTTATCCATGGTGTCTGTCATCAGTACTGCGCACACAGGTCCGTGTAATCATCACTGTGTACTCTAGTCTCATTCGTCGGTTCTGTGTACTCTGTCCTCAGTACTATGCACCCTGTTGTATTTTTTTCGTCAGTACTGTGTAAATTAGTCTTTGTAGTCATTACTTTGTACTCTGATCTCCGTCGTAAGCACTGCGCACCCTAGTTTCTGTCTTCATGATGGTGCACCCTGGTGTCTCTCGTCAGTGCTGTGTACCCTGATCTCTATCATTAGCGTGTACCCTGGTCTCTGTCTTCAGCGCTGAACCCTGGAATCTGATGTCAGTACTGTTTACCCTGGTCTATGTCTTCAGCACTGTGCTATCTGGTCTCTGTCGTCACTATTGTATACCATGGTCTAAGTCGTCAGTGCCGTGTACCTTGATGTCTGTCGTCAGTGCTGTGTACCCTGGTCCATGTCGTCAGTGCTGTGTACCCTGGTCCATGTCGTCAGTGCTGTGTACTTTGGTCTCTGTCGTCAATATTGTGCATCCTGGACTCTGTCGTCAATAGTGTGTACCCTTGTCTATGTCTTCTGCTGTCAGTACGGTGTGCCCTGGTCTCTCTTCTCAGTAGTGTTCACCCTTTTTTCTGTCGTCAGTACGGTGTACCCTGGTCTCTGTCGTCAGTAGACTGTATCTTGGACTCTGTTGTCAGTAGTGTATCCTGGTCTCTGTTATCATTACCGTGTACCCTAGTGTCTGCCGTCAGTACTGTGTACCCTGGTCTCAGTCATCAGTAATATGTACACCAGTCTCTATCGTCAGTACTGTATGACCTGGAATCTATCTTTAGTTCTGTACCCTGGATTCGGTCGTCAGTACTGTCTACCCTGGTTTCTGTTGTCGTTGCTCTGTATACCTTCGTATCTGTCTGACGTTAGTATTATGTACCCTGTCATCGGTAGTGTATACCTTGGTCTCTGTCGTCCACAGTGTGCCCTGGTCTCTTCTGTCAGTACTCCGTGCCCTTGTCTCTGTCGTCAGCACTATGTACCCTGGTCTCCATAGTCATTACTTTGTACCCTGGTCACTGTTGTCTGTACTGTGTTCCCTGGGCTATGTGGTCATTACTCTATACCTACCCTCTCTTGTCAGTACTGTGTACCTTGGACTCTGCCGTCATTACTGTGCACCCTAGTCTTTGTTGTCAGTACCGTGTGCACTGGTTTCTCTCGTCAGTACTGTATACACTGGTTTCTGTCGTATGCACTTTTCACCCTGGCCTCCGTAGTCAGTATGGTGCACCCTAGATTCTCTCTTCAGTTCTTTGTGCCCTGGTCTCTATCGTAAGTACGGCGTTCCCAAGTTACTGTTGTCTGTACTGTGTACCTTGTTCTATGTTGTCAGTACTGCGTTCCGTGATCTTTGTCGTCAGTACTGTATACCTCGTCTCTGTCGTCAGTGCTGAGTGCCCTCTTCTTTTTCGTTAGTACTGTGCATCCCAGTGCCAATAGACAGTACTATGTACCCTAGTTTCTGTCGTCAGTATTGTGAAATAAGTTCTCTGTTGTCAGTACTCTGTACGCTGGACTCTGCCGTCAGTATTGTAATCTGGTCTCTGTCGTCAGTACTGTGTGCCCTGGTGTATGTCTTCAGCACTGCGTACCCTATTCTCTATAGTCAGTATGCTGAACCCTTGTCTCTGTCGTCAGTACAATGTACCCTGAGCTCTCTTTTCAGTAGTGTACCTGGTCTCTGTTGTCAATAAGATGTACCCTAATGTCTTTCGTCAGTACTGTGCACCCTGGTCTTAGTCATCAGTAAGGTGTACACTGGTCTCTGTCGTCAGGACTGTGTGTTCTGATCTTTGTCGTCTGTTCTGTGTACCCTGGTCTCTATCGTTAGTACTGTGTACCCTAAACTCTATCGTAAGTGCTGGACCTCGAAGTCTTCCGTCAGAACTGTGTACCCTGGTCTCGTCGTCGTTTTTCTGTACCCTGGTGTCTGTCGTCATCAGTGTGTACCCTGTTCTTTGTCGTCAGTAATGTGTTCCCTGGTCTCTAATGTCAGTACTATGTACCTTAGTGTCTGTCGTTGGTAGTATGTACCTTGGCCTCTGTCTTCATTAGTGTACCCTGAACTCTGCTGTCAGTACTGTGTTCTATGGTCCCTCTCCTCAGTATTGCGTACCCTGGTCTCCGTAGTTATTACTTTGTGCCCTGGTCTCTCTTCTCAGTACTGTGTACTCTGGTCTCTGTCGTCAGGACGTTGAACCCTGGTCTCTGTCGTTAGTACTGTAAACCCTGGACTCTGTTATCAGTAGTGTACCTTGGTCTAGGTTGTCATTACGGTGTACCCTAGCGTGTATCGTCAGTATTGCGTATCCTTGTCTTAGACATCTGTAAGGTGTACCCTGGTCTCTTTCGTTAGTTCAATCTACTTTGGTCTTTGTCGTAAGTACTCAGCACCCTAGTCTCTGCCGTCAGTATGGTGCACCCTGGTCTCCCTCGTCAGTACTGTGTACCGTGGTCTCTGTCGTAAGTACGGTGTTCCCTAGTCTCTGTTTTCTGTATTATGTACTCTTTTCTCTGTCGCTTCTGCTGTGCACCCTGACGTTTGTCGTCAGTATTGTGCATTCTGACTGTGCATTCCGATGTCAGTCGTCAGTACTCTGTACCCTAGTTCCGTCGTCAGTAGTGTGTACTCTGGTTTCTGTCGTCACTATTGTGTACCCTGGTCTCTGACGTCAGTACTATGTACCCTGGCGTTTGTCGTGTTTAGCGTGTACCCTGTTCTCTGTCGTCAGTATTGTACCCTGGACTTTGTCGTCAGCAGTGTACCCTGGACTCTGTCGTTAGTGTTGTGTACCCTGTTTCTGTAGTAATTTCTTTGTACCCTAGTCTCTATCGTCAGTACTGTGCACCTTGGGCTCTATGGACATTACAGTATACCATATTCTCTGTCGTCATTATTTTGTACCTTGGTCTCTTTTGTCAGTATTCTGTACCCTGGACTCTGTCGTCAGAACTATGCTCCCTGGTCTTTGTAGTCAGTACTGTGTACTTGGTCTCTGTCGTCAATTCTGTGTTCTATGGTCTCTATTGTAATAACTGTACACCCTGGTTCTGGCGTCATTATGGTTCACATTGGTATGTTGTCACTACTATGTTCCCTTGTGTCTGTCGTAAGCACTGTGTACCCTATTCTCTGTCATCAGTGCTGTGTTCCCTGTTCTTTCTCGTCAGTGCTGTGTATCTCGGTGTCAGTCGACATTGCTGTGTACCCTGGACTCTGTCGTCAGTACTGTGTACCCTGGAATCTGTCATCAGTACTCTGTACCCTAAGGCCTGTCGTCAGTACTGTGTACCCTGGTCTATGTCTTCAGAACTGTTATTTGGTCTCTGTCGTCAGCACTATGTGCCCTTGACATATCTAAGGCTTTTGACAGGGTGTGGCATCGGGGTCTCATCTCTAAACTCCCCTCTTTTGGCTTCC
>JAYMFT010270050.1:0-10639 GCA_038088735.1 Panulirus argus
CCTGGGGATAGGGGAGAAAGAATACTTCCCACGTATTCCCTGCGTGTCGTAAAAGGCGACTAAAAGGGAAGGGAGCGAGGGGCTGGAAATCCTCCCCTCTAGTTTCTGCTTTTCCTTAAAAGGAACAGAGAAAGGGCCAATTGAGGATTTTCTCTCTCAGGCTCAGTACCCTGTTCTTAACGTTACCTCGCTAACGTAGGAAAAGGAGATTTTGTATATCTAAAAAAAATATCTTTAAGATTGTATTTTATTTTGGCATTGTTTTTAGACTCTTTAAAGGAGATGAAAATGCCACAGAAACTTACTTTTGAACACAAAAGGATAAAGGATATTTGCTTGTTTACCACTACAGCTGGAATGGTAATACTGTATTGCTTCTTAAATCCTATGGAAATGAAGATGTCCAAAAAACTTTTGCAGTATACCTTAAAACCATACTCTCTTGAAGGAGAGAAGACAGAGATAAGCTGCATATGACAGATTTTTATAAGATAAGCTCTCTACCTTGCAATTTATAGAAAATTACTTTTTCAATATGATCATATAAAATACTAATAATAAACCACGGAAAGGTCTGTGGAGCATGGTTGTAAATAGGAAGCAATGGTTTTTGTGCACTACACATAGCAGCTAGAAAATGGATGTGAGCAGATGCATTCTTTCTTTGTCATTTCCTGGAGCTACCTTGCTAACATGGAAAAAGGTGATCAGGTATGAAAAAATATATATAGACTGTTATGGCTCTTGCTCTCTCTCTTTCCCCCTCCTCTCGGTGAGGTGCTGAACCACTTGGTGAAGTACAGTGTCCTCTTGCTGTTTTGATATCTGGGTCACATCCCTTCCTGGGCTTGTGCCATGGGAACCAGTATCCCGCCTCCTCTCTCTGTATCCTCTTATCCCTATGCTTCATCCTGGGTTCCTTACCCATTACTATCCTTCATTCCTATCCCTAACATAGCAGTAAAAATGAGGGAGCCACAGATTGTGCCTTCATTGTACATGAAATGTCAGCTAAAAGAGGGCAGCTTGAGGGGGTCACAGCTCATAGTGGGGTAAGTTTAGTGACCATCTGTGTTGTGTGTCAGCACTTATTCATATGTCAGTCATATTATTTATATGTTAATCTTATTTGAATGTTACCCCTTAGACCTGTACATGGTGTCAGTTATTGAATGTCGTATTTAACGACTGGTGACATATATGAACACCTGTAACTCATTTAAATAAGATTGATCTTAGTTTAATATAGTATCTTAGTTTTGCTGTAAGTTTGTATATCTGTCTTATTCAAGAATGTCCATAAGTTGTTTATTATTCCTATGGCTTATAACAATTCTTACTTTCTGTCCCAGGGTCTCTTCTATACTTACAAGGCTCATGCAGCACTCAGGAAACTGGCCTCGTCCATTGCTATTAACCGCAGGTCATGAGTATTTTGATGTTTGCGCATCTTTATGCAGAGAGTGTAGGGCAATTGAGTAGTTAGTGTGTTTTCTTAATGGTAGCTGCATTATAAGAGTGAAGGGTCTTGGGATATTTTGAAACGGTGTTGTAGTGTTGAAGAGATGGATAATGTTCATAGTGAAAGAGTGTGTGACTCCTGTTTGTCTAGGGAGTGTGATTTCTGATGAGTGTATTCCTGTTGGACTAGAGTTTTAGACCGAGTTAGGAGGTCGGTTGTTTAGTGCTTTTCGGGTTATTTCACTGTGTATGTGTTTTGTCAATGTTATGTTCGTTAGGGGCGGGGAGGATCTGTGAGTAGAGTTTACTGTGTGAGGCAGGGGTAAGCTTTCTATATCTACTTTGGGCTCTGTGATTAGTTGGTAGGAGGGGTCTAATACTGTTGCATGTTAGGCCACTACACGGTGTTTTCCTTGGTCCTGTTTTTCTGTTATCTGTTTCGCTGAATCCAGTTGAGGTTCATTATGTTTTTCCTACATTCATTTGGTGGTCTTATGATCTTTGGTGGGCCTGCGGCTGCAGCTATATCCTTCCCATACTTACGTTAGTACCTACTTAACCAAAATTTGTAACAAAGCTTCAACCAAGTCCTTTTACTGTAGGAACATTTGTTCCCTAATGAGCATTAATTGCATTTAAACTGTGACCAACTCTTCCAACCATACCCAAGAGGCACTTTTAAAGGTCTTTAGCAGTACTCAAGTAATACTTGCATCTGATTTTCGGCAAACATTTTCATCTTAATGCGTCCAACAAATGCTCCCCTTAAATTTAAGAAAGAGTTATGCTAAATATGAAAAGCCATCTTGACCCAGTCAATAGTTACACCTAAACATACACCAACATTTGTACTTTTAAGGTACAAGTATATGAAATAGTTGCAACAAAATGAAGCTAAAACGTGCACTTAAATTTTAACCTAAAGCCTAATTGTGAAGTGATGCATACGGGAATACCTTGTATTATGAAACATTAACATCTTTGTCTGTACACAAAACATGGTGAAGTCTACTTGATCATTTTTTTCACAGAAATTCTGTACACATTAGGACTTTGATTAATGTGGCACAAATTTCGTAGTTCCAATTTCACAGCTAAGAATGCATGAATCAGTTATTTAACATTTTAAACATAAAAAATGACACTGATTCATCAAATATTGCCAAATGTTTTCGGACGTACTACTTGCAGACGGCAGATATTTTACGTCGGTATATTTTGATGTTCCTTTTCTCCGCCTTACAGCTCATCATGAGTGGAAAATACATTATAGTATACACCACATTCTATTACATAAAATATTTATTGAAAGCAAAGTATTAGAGTTTCATGTGTCATTTACTACAAGCATTGTTATTGTTAATTTAGTTTCCCGTCTTAGTATCAGGTAGATGGCGCATCTGTGCAATCTGGAAGGGGAACGGCAGACTATCGAAATATAAATAATGCCTTGGATCACCTTGTATTTCAGTATTTCTGCTGTTGTGTTTACATTCGTTTAAGTTTGTTTTAGTATACAGTGAAAACAATGTTGCGTGTACATCTGAGACCAATCATAAGTTGTAGGTGGGTACAGGTTACTGAGTACAGGGAGGCAGGATTCACGCTGTAAGTGACTTCAATGAAAGTGTTTGGGAAGTGACTCACACCTATATCTTCAGCAAGTTTTAGAACTTGCTAGTTAAGGCAACGACATCAGTTTATAGTAACAATAAGACGCCGAGAATTTAAGGTATGTTCCACTATAAGTTGGTCACGTGACCAGGTTGATCTATTGCCTCCAACACAACCCAATTCCATTAGTTCTAAATGTCCTTTTGGCCCGTGGCCCAAACCTCGCTGTCCCATTGTTCTCTGTCCTAGCTTCCTTTTACCGTCACGCTGCCTTAATATTCTTCGATTTAAAAGTCTTGACGATTTATAAGGTGCAAGACATGGTTGATCGCACTTGTGATTACTTGCGGATTAATAAGCCAAGTCCCTCCACAAAGGACCGCAGGGATTTTTTTTGTATAATTTACACGCGCGTGTGCAAACTTAATGGTGTTTGTTCTACTTTAATAGATTTGTCTTTCTGTATATGCATAAGAAATTCATATTGTGGGATTTTTAAAACCACTAATATTTCTTAAGTTTCGTTAATCACCCGACAGCGAGGAGGGTTATGACGGCAGGGGAATATGTTGGGTGAAATAACTAGATAATAAAAATGTAATAATGATAGTCAGAAAGAACGTATCTACCATTTCAATGCGCTTAACAGTGTAATGTCCTTATTTTCTTGTTTATTTGTATGGCGGTTCATGGTATGCGGGCATTCTTTATTAATTTTTTTTACCATTATGATGCTTTGTTTTGGTGCTTTATTCCTGGGACTTGTTTGCATACAAGGTTTGTGTAGTGTTATCAGTAAAATGTATGTTTGTTTTTCTTTGGTCTTTAACCTGTTCGATTTCACCATGATTAATTTTCCAGGTAATATATTCATAACCTATATTTCAGCCGGACTTATACAAAGAGTATGATTTTTAAACTTTGTTTGTTGTTTTAAGTAAATCTGTTTATGTTTACCACGTTGGACCATAGCTTATTACGGTTTGTATATTTTAGTATTTTCATCTTCAAAGATATAGAGACAGAATATTCTTGCTGTTTCGAGTTGATGAGATTCTTATAATTTTGCTGTCAGTTCTTTTATGGAATATCTAGGTGTTTAATTTTTCCGCAGCCTTGTTAACCGCTATTTTTTGCCTCGAGATTCATACACCCAGTGAATTATTTTGGTACATGTATTGTCTCCGAGTCCATGATTTGTGCAGTTATGACTGGCAGCGTCAGGTTTTTTTATTTGCTTTCACAAGATGATGTATTGCAGATTTGATTATAGATTTATGAGTATATATCCACGGAATATATTGAGAAAATTTTTTTTTATATCTCGCATATAATCTAATTTTTAAGTCTTTACTCTTGTAAAATTAGAGGTTGGCTTGTTGCTTATGAGGTGTTTTCATCACTAATTATATACTTGTTTCTTTGTAAGTAGCTGTGTTTGGCCTCTTTAAGTCATTTTCATATCCAGGTTGAGACAGCTGGGTTTATTATGGGATCCAGTCATCTGAAGTCTCTTTTTATGTACTTACTGAAAAAAATTGTAGGCGTGTGCTTCACATGCATCAGATTTGCATGTTTACACTTATTTGTGGGAGATGCGCGTCTGATGCAAATTAGCTCCGAACTGCAGGTATCTGCTACCATCAGATTGATTCTAGCTACAAGAAATGTGATAACACCAAAATGTAATCACAGAAATAAACTTAATTCGTTTAAACATCTGTACTTCTACTCCATTATGGGGAATCTTATGTTAAAAGACATGAACTTAGGAGTGTTTGCTCGAAGGAAACATAGATTACTTGCATGCTATCCTCATGGGGATATGTGGAAGAGTTATGTTGCATGAGAGGTGGCGGCTTGTGCCATACATGGTTGGTGGTGGTGGTTGCAGGCGAGGAGGCCAGTTGGTAACATCTTCCTTAAGTGGCGGGTCCAGCTTCCATTCCAGCACGCACGGACGGTGTGCTGTTAAAGAATATGTATAAGGTGGAAAAGGAAGTGAGAAATTATTAGGTAGATGAAGTCAATGATTTCTTGCTGAGGGAAAAATGCATTCTTATCTTTTAATTATTCATTTTTTGTTAAAGGGAATAGCAATAATGACTAAACTTTAGAAAGAAAAAGTCACCAGAAGCAGAGATTTTAAAACACTTACGTGTTGCGTCATGAAGGTAGAAAAGTTAGAAAATTAAAGCTGTAAATGCGCTACTGTTCCTGCAGGTTTATGGCAATTTTCAGCTTTGTTATTGGGATACCTCCTCCCCCACCTTCGAAAAATTAGGGAAACCCACAATTTGTACCATTAAAGCAGGTGTATCGCATTGCTGATATGAAACTGCTTGTATAATATAGCCCTGTAATATGTACGTTATACATTCATGAATTACTAATTGCTCTGGTTTAGCATTTTGGACTGTGTAATTACCTAACAGTCCGGATCTTAACTATATACGCAGGGTAATTGATGAATTATCCCTTCCCACTATATTATGGACTTCCATGTAACCTTTCCCCCTCTATATGGTGGTCGCCCTTGTGAACTTTCCCCCGTTATATGTTGGGCTCCCTTGTAACCTTTCCCTAGCCGCGCTGTGGGTGCTTCTGTGACCCCTCTCCCGTTAAATGGTGGTTTCTCGTAACCCATCACCCTCAGTATGGTGGGTTCTCTTGTAACCCATACTCTACTATACAGTGGGCTCCCTATGCAACCCTTTCCCGCTGTACGCTGGGCTTCGTATTAGACATTACATGAGTTGAACCCCCAGTGCTTTACTGTTATGCTTTCACACCCCCTGTTGTGTCAGACACATCCACGCTCTCCTGTTTGTGGTGGACTGCCGTATGCTCTTGTGGGTGTTAGGGTCAGATAATTACAGCCTTTGTAACTGAGGCTTGAAACAGTTTAGGTTGTTATGGAATTAGGGAGGAAATTAGCGGAGGGTTGCGCGTGAGGTCTGGCTCTTCCCGCCTATCGACCCGCCTCACCATGCAAGAAGATAATCATAGAGGCTCAGTAATAGAGAGGAATTACTCTATTTTTCTGGAGTGATTTGTGATATTATAGGGCCTCAGTAGTAAAGGAAAATATATTTTTTATCTTTATTGATTCCGGGGGGTTTGAAATCTCAGGGTTATAGCGTTGTTTTTGTTATGGAGTTTCTCATATGTACGTATTTGTTATGGTTGTTGTTGTTCTATGAGAGCATGAGGGTACTACCCATGAGCACTAGGGTACGACTGTTGAGCACGACAGGACGACCCCTGAGCATGACGGCGCGGCTCATGCCATTAACCTTATCCTAAAGGGTCAGGTCAAAAGTCACTCCATCACACTCAAGGGCTCGCAGCTGCGTGGCTATTGGGTTAAAGTTGCAAGTGTTGATTAGCATTCTCTGTAAAACGTAAGGACCAGCGCACCTGTGGACTCAGGCTGCCGGTACTTACAGCCAACCCTCACGCTGACAAAGGAACCCTGGCTTTTGACCTTTCACCTTTAAACCATAGCATGGCAACAGTATATCAAGATAAGTTTACCCTCGCTTGGTGTGCGGAAGTGGAATTCCCCTGATGGACGATACAGTACCCGTAAAAGAAATAAATAGATGGAAGCTTAGTTAGACCGCTTAATTACGTAACTAAAGCAAAATGTACCGTTCACTTTGTTGATTATATACATATATGTTTCTGTAGCCACAATTTCCGTCGTGATATCTGAACAGCATTTTATTTCAACCAATGATTAATCGCTACGTAATGGTTGATGGAGCGAAACTTTAGTATGTATGTATACAGACATTTTACCATATAGATAGATAAATTTACTAATACTTAGCCGTTAAATATTCTTCATCTATACGAGTCACTTACAACACCAGTCATTTTTATGAGGTTTATATACTTTTGGAAGCTCTTCCACAAGTGAAAGATAAATAAATGATCGCAGGAAAGATGCAGACCTGAAATTAAGAGAAATTTACCGCGGCGCCGTTAGCAAAGAATTGAAGGGTAAACCTCGGTGCCGTTAGCAAACAAAGAATCCAAGGGTGAACCTCGGTGCCGTTAGCTAGCAGCAAAGGAATCCAAGGGTAAAATGAAAATAAAGAAAGTCTTGCACTTTTAAGAAATTACAGAGAAATGATCCTTTTGTTTCTCGTGGCCTAATTGTTATCAAGGACTAACGCTCTTATTCGTAGTTAGAACAACAGCTGAAGCTTTCAATGCCAAGGGTAAATTGTGGTGTCTCCCGTCTTTCATTAGTGTTTGTTAATTTCAATGCAGTTTTGAAAATTGTCTTTAATGTGCGTCTGGATGACGGGTAATTAAGTACGCTGGGTTTAGAGCTCATTTTTATTTTTAAGTAAGAATGCGAATTTATCTTTGTAATATTTTAAAAAGGCGCGTAGTTTCTCTTAAGCAGTTTCCTTACGTATAGATGTAAGATTTTTTTTTTTGTGGTAGAGGTGTGATATTGTTTGTGAACAGCACACCATATGATCTATATTTAAACGATATTTCCAAGGATTTTTGATTCACAAATGTGAAGCAGTGTTGGTGTTACGGAGTTGACAAGCCGAGTGTTGGCATAGTGCCGGTAAGACCTGCAAGGTTGTGTATCCGTCCATAGCGCCCACACCTCGTTGATACACGACAGTCATCGATCACCTGGCAGTGTCCCTTGTGGGCTGGGGAGCGGCGGTGGACGCCAGCACCGGGTTTTAAAACGCTCGTTCTAACGTCTGTTCTAACCTCCGGCACCTCGATGGTTGACCGGATGGCGGAGTTCTGTCTTCACCTTGTTGGTTGTCTTGATGGATCTCTGTCCTCACTTCCATTTTGTTGTTGTCTTGTGGTAGAGTTGCGATGAATACCTTTATTGGTGTTTTTCTTTTCTGTTGAATTATTATTATTTTTTTTTTCAACCGAAGAATACTTAAGGAAGGCGTTTATTTATATTTTTTCCACGTGACATTGGAGTTAAACTTTTCCCAGTTGCAGATAAATTGAGGGTATATCATCACGTTAGTCTGTGAACACTCGTGCTCTTGCAAACTCGGTAAAAAGAAATATCGGCAGTGGTCCATGTAAGCAAAGGACATTTGGAACGAAACTTGGACCGGTATGCCACTGCTGCACGTACGTGTTGAGTTGTAATATTTATTTTCAGAGCTCTGAGATTTGGGATCATTTTGTAGTTTTAGAAGTTAAGAAAGGAAAGCGATGACGTAAGCCACGAGGTATGCATGCTGTTTGACCTTAACCTATTGCATTTTTTTTTATGAAGTTATTTCTATATTTGATCCTCTGTGTTGTATCCTTAAGAAAAATGGTATTGTATCCTCCATGGTCTACAGATCACGATGAAAGATCTCATGCCATTTCCAGGATAGTGTTAGTGTCAAGAATGGCCAGAGGAAGCTTGACATCGGAAGGAATCTTTTAATGTTTAAAGTAACTTTTAGGGTCATTTGATCTCGGGTTCCTATTTCTGGTGTTGAGAGTTTTTCAAACCAGTTTTCTTAGGTTTCTTTTTCTAACGTGGCTTTTCTGGACTTGTACGCGGAAAAGCAGTAAAATCTGATTTCAAAAACTCCTGCACGAGTAGTAATTATTTTTTATTTCTGATTGCACGAGTAATTAGTTTTTTATTTTATTTCTGATTGAAAATGGTAGATAACTGTTTATTCTCACGTGAAGACCCTGGCTCTTCATATCTGAACTTTTGTAAACGAAAGGGCTCTCGTGGGGGTTTCCTTATAAAACTAAAAATTTTTGATCACTTGAATTATTAAAGATATGATTTTCATTTATGTGTTTGTTTGTGTGTATGTTAAGAATCTCAATCCAGAACTTGTGAGCCTGGGGTGTAGGAAGCTTTGAAAGTTGCTCACATGAACGTCCCTCGACCTTTTTTCCGTGATGGTATAATTAACCCTCGTCGGGCCCCACATGACCCGCGGGTAAACGGAACACACTCTCCTTAACAGAAAATGGGAAGATCTACGTTTAAGGTGCAGCTGAAGCCGTTATTATTATTATTATTATTATTATTATTATTATTATTATTATCATCATTATCATCATCAGTATTATTGTTATTAGGAGGTACGGTAGAAAAGTTTTAACATCGAGTCGCACTGTTAGTACATTATTGTGGTTACCGTTCCGGTTGGGCTAGAGATTTTTGTGTTTGTGTGTGTGTGTGTGTGTGTGTGATATATTGCCTTTAATTATTCATACTCTGAAAATCGAAGTCAGGTGCAGTGTGTGTGTGTGTGTGTGAGTAAAGAATACAGTAGCGTATTGAATATAAGCGGAGCCGGTGTGTGTGTGTGTGTGTGTATTGGAAGAATAGCCCAAAGTAGTGTATAATAATGCGGAGGGAACCAGCGTGTTAAGGGGGAATAGGTGGAGTGCTGTGTTATCCAGAGGCGAGGCTGACTGTATTGCACCAGTGTACTGTACGCCAAGCCAAAGGTGGGCGGGACCTTGAAACGACTCATAGGAACGTTCGCTCTTATTGATTGATGACGTATGTGTGTTGGGAAGGGGATGAGGGGGAACAACACTTTTCCAGTTTTAGTTAACTCGCACAAATGTATGCTTATGCATATGTGCTTGTATACTTGCACACACGTATATTTTTACACTTTTGATAGTTGTACACATATATATACTTTTATACTTGTCCACGCCTGTGTATGCTATGTTTACACGCTTGTATATTCGTACACATGTATGCATGTTCACTTATGTATGTTTTGCTTATAGGTGTGTATGCTCAAACATCAGCGCATTTATACATATGTATATTGCTTCTTTTTCGTATATGACCAACTTTTGTCCGCAGTTCATAATCAGAGACATTCACTGTTTTTTTTTTCTTATAAATGACAGTCACGCATTGGCATGTCAGGGACACGAACACTGCATCGGATGCCAGTAGTGGTTTTGTTATTTGTGGCATGTTGCAGGGTGCTGTCTCTAACCCCCCCCCCCCGGGCAGCGTGTGTGACTCATCACCCTTGTGCGGACGCTGGATAAACACCCACTCATGACTCATTGATGAGTGACGCGGGATGAGGCGCCAGCTTTCTTGACAGGAGCTGGGGGGGGGGGGATGGGAGCGAGCACCACGTCACTATTTTGATTGTGGGGTTTGAGCTCTTCATTTGAGGCAGGGTGTTGGAGTTCTAACCTCCAGGCTGTTGTTCTGTTAGGAACGATATGAAAGAGGGTCTTTTTCCAGGATGTAAACAGCCGTTTTCAAACAGGTTCTCATTGTAGATTATAAGACTACAAAGACTGCTGTTTGTGGTCCTCATCAGGGTAGACGGAAGAATTTACGTCCGTTGGGCAGGATTTTTTCTGGAGCACGACGGTACGATCGTTAAGCGCGACGCTTAGGACAAAGGCTGGGCCATAATACCCAAGGGTTGTACAGTCGTTGTACCGTCATGCTAATGTGTCGCACCACTCCTTCAACCTTACACACACACACACACACACGTATATATATATATATATATATATATATATATATATATATATATATATATATATA
>JAYMFT010270061.1:0-10639 GCA_038088735.1 Panulirus argus
CTCTATATTTCAATTAGGGCCCAGCCTTGATGTGGACTTTTGTCCATGACTGGAGCCTTCAACATAAAAAAAAAAATGCCAGTTACCCAGTTATTGACCACCCCTGAGGGGAGGATGAACAATTGTTTTAGGTGTAGGCTGAATGCTACGCTGAGGATTCATTTGAAACGAGTTCTCCATTTCCCACAGTAGTGCCAGGATAAGACGAAGAAAAGGCCTCATTTGCTTATTTTCATGCTCCAGCTGTCACATAATACTCTGAAACCACAACCTCATACCTACATTCAGGCCCCTGGCTGATTCATATGCCTTTGTTCAGTCCAGTGATAACACTACACCCTGCCCTTCTCCAGAACCCAAGATGGTGAAGGAGATAATCTCCCACACCACCTTGTCCATAAACAAATTAAGCAGTCTTAGTTATATTACACCCCAGCCACAGACCTACCTTCACCTGGAACCACTCATCCTCCACTCTACTCACTAACATCCTTGCCTTACTTTTTAGGTAAGAACTCCTTGCTACATTCCTCCAACACTATATAATCATAACACCTTCTCTAAACCTTCTCTGTTAACCTACTCATATGCTTTCAAGAGATCCATAATTGCCACATACAAATCCTTTTCTTTCTCTTATTATATCTTGCACACATTCTTTAAGGTAAAGACATAATCCATACATCCTCTACTACTTCTAAAACCACGTTGCCCCTCCCCATTCTGATTCTCTAGGCATACCATCACCCTGTCAATCACCACTTTTTCATACAGCATACCAACTACACTTAACAAACTTATACCTTTGTAATTCAAACACTCACTTTTGGCCCCCCCTTGCTTTATACAGATGTTTTGTACATACATTCGGTCAAACCTCAGGCACCTCACCATGATTCATACATACATTGACAATCCTAACTAACCAACCAACAATGCAGTCACCCCCTTTTTTAAGAAATACCGTCCACTCCATCTGCTTTGCAATACTTCATTTTATGCAAGGTTTTCAGTACCTCTTCTCACTTCACACAACTTGCTACAACTCTTACTTCATATAACCCCAACCCAAGCATCCTAGCTCCTCCACAATATTATCAAAGACATTCTATAATCCATCAAAATACCCACTCTATCTCCTCTTTGCATCACAGGGAATAGGGAAGAAAGAAATTTACCCACATATTCCATATGTATCATAAAAGGCAACTATGAGCAGAGAGCCAGAAACCCTCTCCTTGAATTTCAGAAAAAGGAACCAAGTGAGGAGTGCTCATTTTCCTCAGAGGATGAAGTGTGATGTCTGGGTGTGAATGGATGTAACCAAGATGAGAAGAAAGGAGAGATAGGTATTATATTTGAGAAAAAGGAACCTGGATATTCTAGCTGTGAATGAAACAAAGGGTAAGGGGGTGAATGGACTGGGAACATCTTAGGGGTAAAACCAGGGGTTAATGAGTGGGCAAAACCTAAGTAAAGGATAGTTGTGGGAATGTGCAAAAGTGTAGGAAGTTAGCTCCAGACTGAGGTGGGTAAAAATGAAAGTGGATTATGAGAGAGGAGTGATTATTAGTGCTGATGCATGTGGTCATGAGAAGAAATGTGATGAAAAGCAAGTGTCTTGGGAGGAGCTGAAGAAGTGTGTAATCAGTTTTGATGCAAGATATCAGGTGTTAGTGGTTGGTAATATAAGTGTGAAAGTAAGTAATGCAGTAGTTGAGGGTATAATTGGAAGGCATAGGGTACTCAGTTAGGTAAACAGAAATGGTAAATTGCTTGTTGAGTTCTCTTGAAAAAGTACTAGTGATTTGGAATACCTGGTTTAAAAAGAGGAGCATAAACAAGTGTATGTGGGTGGGTAGGAAAGATGCTAGGCAAGAAACAGAAAGACTCTTAGATGTGAGTGTTCTGAGAGGGGCAGCTGGTGGGATGTCTTATCATTGCCTGGTGGAAAGGTTAGGGTGAAGATTTGTAGAGATTTTCGGAAAAGAGGATATAATATGGGTGAGAAGAGGGTGGTGAAAGTAGTGAGTGTGGAAAAGAAACTTGTCTGTTGAAATGCCTGGAAAGATTAAGAGTAGAATGGTAAAAGGTGAGAGTAAATAAAGCTAAGAGACTGGATAAGGAAAGTAAGTATTAAGGGAAGCAGTACCAACGGCATGTGTGAGAGAAACGTGCGAAAGGTGGAAGATGGACAGATGAGAAATGGTCGTGACTGGTGGAATGAACAAGTTGCTTCCATGGAAGATAGATGAAGCATAACCCCCTTCCATCAGACCACCAACAGTGTACTAGGGCGGGACGCTAATTGCAACACAAGCAAGAGTAAAACTAATGTAGTTAATCATTACAGCAAAATTGCTGTCATTAATTAAAAAAAAATATGAACGTATGAAAATAATCGTATTCAAGAACAATATTCTTGTTTCACTTGGCCTTACTTGATATTTAAGCCCTTTTTTCATAACTGCATCTTTCGTCTAATTATGACTAGCACGTTACCTTGCAACACGAAGGAACAAAAATTATGTAAAATCTTGCATGGTCCAACTATGTATTAAATACGGACCGCGGCAGCTGTTCCCTTCAGTTTCTAACAGTGCACCCTGAGTGTTACAAGTCATGCAGGCAAGTCCCCACACAACTGGAATCTCGCTTTGTATATTCATTGGGCTGTGAAAATTCGCATATGTAGTGTTCTAATCTATAAATAATACTTCTGTGCAATATTAAGTGACATGAGAATAGTGAGGAATGCGAAACACTGAAAGGAAAGCCATAATAAAAGGTCATGAAAGATGTGTACACACATCTATCATTCTGGTCAACCGAAATCCATCACAGATATTATGACCACAGCTATTGGACAATTTGTATGCTCATAGAATCAAAATTGTTACTGGAAACTAAGCAAGGATACATTATTACTTAGAAACAAGCAGTTTACAGTTTATTAAACCACAAGGAATACTATCGAGTGGTAACACCCAAGATAAACAGTACATTGTAAACATCTTTTGAAACGTGTTGTATCCCAGTGAAAACCATAAAAATTCCTATGATATTGAGACACGTGGAGAGATTTTCCTGTATAAATCTGAATTTCTCAGTGATAAGTTTGGTCTTCCAGTTTTGTTATAAGTATGGAAACCAATGAATTACAGGAAGGAATACTTACCTCATTCAGCGATGCTGTATACACAGAGGTCACAAGCCACAAATAAATCCGGGTTTAAATAAATCTATGAAGTAAATGGTCTTAAGAGATTTCACCAACAGAATGAAATGAATTGAAGTGCCCTTACCCTCATGAGCTCGACTGTACGACCCCAGAGCACGACAGTTCGACACACGTATGATGATGTGGTGTTTTTTGGCCTGAAACTTGGATCAAGTCTAGGCCATTGTCAAGGGTTATAAAGTCGTACTCAAGGCTCCCACCATCATGTTCGAGGTTAAAAACGGTGGCATCATATTGAACATTCAGCATGATTAAAAGACAAAGACAAGGAAAGACACTAAAGCCTTTCGGGGGGTGGGGAAATACTACGGAAGGATTTGTGGCACAGGAACACCGCATTAGCGATAGCAAATGACCACTAGAATATCCAGTTTTAAACTGATGAAGTTAATATTTTATATCAGAAAAATAGCAGCTTTAGCCACTATCAACAAACTTCAATCTGTATCGGCAAAAATTCAAGCGAATATAAAACAGTCACTTTTTAACATAGTTCAGTTTAGCACCTATTTAACATAGTTCAGTTTAGCGCCTATGTAACATAGCTCAATTTAGCGCCTATTTAAAATAGTTCAATTTAGCCTAGTATGGACGCCTATTTAACGTACTTAAATAGGCTATATTAAATTACCCGAAACCTCTCTAGTCCTGTCACTTGACAACTGCAATAATCCTTTGACTTACAACTTTACAAAATAGCTTCCAACATCATGTGATCTTGTGATAGCAGATCTGTCGTTTGTAACGAAACGTTTTGTATTTTCAGCATTTAATCGTCTTCCGTTAATCAGAAATGATCGAAAATATTGCTGACACTGGACATCAGCTGGTTAAAAAAAAAGTCATATTGCATCCTTAGTTGAAATGACTGGATGAGTTTTTTCTAACCCTTTAAGCTCAACGGTTCGACCCATGAACTCACGACGGTACGACCTGTGAGTAAAATGGAGTGGCCTCCTAAAATGTCCTGTCCCTCAGAGTCAAATCAAAGACAAATCCATCATATCCAAAGGTCTGAAAGTCGGGCTCAAAGGGTTGATTTTCAGCGATACGACAGCTGATGCGAGAGGCTCAGGACACCATCTGGCGGCACGCCGAGGTCTCGGGCAGAAGTTATTTGCTACTCGCGCGGTTTACTGTAGCCACAGAATCTGCCGTAACTACACCACACAGCTGTAGCCCACGCAAGTGGCTCCATACATTGCCCCTCAACAATGCCGCGTTTTTGTATGGCCATTTATGCCCAGAAACATGCATAGTTATGCACAAGTACATAGTCACACAAATAAAGCTATATTATTTTCCTGTAAACTTGTGCTAGACATGGACATAACGGCAGATGGCAGAACCCTATATTATATGAATAAGCCAACTCTAATCACGAAATAAGCAGGTGTTGACATACTCTACCTCCCCTGTGTAGCAAAGTTGTAGGAGCAGGATCCATACTATTTATGACCGCATCATTCGAGTCCACCTATAACGCGTTCAACGGTTGTGGTCGATCATCTGTCGCACTAAGTGGAGAATCGGTGTAATTTAACTTTCTCCGAAACCACATAAGTGAAATTACTACCGAGTGCACTAACTTAAGCTACTAATTTAACGTATACAGCAGATGTAACGTTTTTTAATTCAACATGCGAGAAAGTGGACGATTAGTAGACATTTACATCTCAAATACAAAGTTATGCAATATCAGCCAAAAGGAACATAAACTGATAGTCATATTTATTAACAGTTTACTGCAAAAAGACTCGTGAGATTTCTGGCGGTTTGAGAAATATGGGTAAATCATTAAATCATAGTAGCATTAATTGTCTAGTATATTTTCATTATTTAGGCTAAATTATGAAAAAATAATCTACCTTCTGAAACTAAGGTCAGGATAACTTTTCATTATCATGGAAAAGATATTCTAAAAATTTACATGTCCATACCTAGCGGCTGAAAAAACTGTGTAAATATTGTATAATTCATGGAAGAGAATTTATAAACACCAGTTTGTTCCCCAGCAGGCAAGAAAGTGTTTAGTGTTGTGTCTCGTGTCTGTCGTCTCCGCCACCTGGATCTTCCCTGGTCAGCGGCGATGCTCAGCCAGCAGCAGCAGTTGTAGTACCACCACCAGCAACCGCAGGAGGCCTAGTGCGGTCTCTGTACTTCACAAGGGAAACTTAGACAATGATGGGTTCTTTCCCAGTAACATTCAAAGCAGCGATAGTGCTAATCGGCTCACGCCAGGCAACAGGCTGAACCTCAACTCGCAACGCAGCACTGACTTCAACACTTACGGTCTCAAGATTCCCACTGCCGTATCCAGCAAAAGCCCTTCCAGAAGTACGTACATCAGCTTGGCCAGTGCACCACACAGTCACTTCAGGCCCATCATCTACCGCTATGAAAAAAGGGCCTTCAGGCCAAGCCTTTACCTCGACCAGCCTGCCTCTTCTGCTTTTCAAAAGACGGATCCTTCCCAGCGGGATTCCACGATCCCCCCTTATGATAACGTCTCGTTAACCACAACTCCAAAACCCTTTGCCTACACATACGCCCACGTCACGTCCCATAAGTATGAATACCCATCACCGCGTCCGTTCTCTACCAAATCTCCGTATAAATACGTCACCCGAACACCCAAGTACCAAGCCCAGTCCCTCAGGTATTACCCAGGGCGACAGCACAGCTACAAGAATAGTGTCACCACCACTTCGCCGTACAGGCAGATTAAGGTAAAACTAATTATTTTCATTTATTCTTGTTTCTAGTGTTTCCATTTATGTTTAAATTCACAAAACACTGTCATGATGATGATACTAATAATTTACATCACTATTACTAATATTACCGTTGTTGTATCAATCCTTTCTTAATCAGAATTATCTTCAGTAACAGAGCGTTGCGATGAAGGAACATTGTTTTTTAAGATTTCAAAGTAAAGGAACAACTAATGTCCTCCTCTTTCGAATATAAAACATGTACTGTGTAGGTGAACATATTGTTATGCATGAGGAAATGCAGTGATCAGGAATGTAGACATTACCATTGTATTACGTTGATGGTCTTCTGTGTTATGTGAAAGGTATGCGTTGAATGTATGGGTATGTGTGTGCTGGGCGGCACGCAGGGCGCATGGCGCGTCTCACTTGCTGGAGCCGATGCAGTGTGGGAGGGAGACCGGGAGAGACGAGAGGAAAGCAAATAAGAACGGCGTTTGGCGTGTGCGTTTTAGCAAGCCCCATCGCATCCAGCTGTATTGTACAGTACTGTTCCCTCTATAAGTGAGGAGGGGAGATGGTTTGTTACATCCACCATTTATTTTTGACAAGAGCTAATTCAGGAAGAACAGGTGTTTATTCTGTCACCAAGAATTCTGAGAAGCTGGACTGTTATTTAAGGTGTGTTGGTAATGACTTAATGATATGATATTGACTGTTACAAATCATTAATATGGTTTTGTGAAGGAAACAGCCGACATCTCCAAGCAGTATGCTGTCCTTGTCCGTTGATACCACAGGAGATGCAAATTTTTGTTTTTTGTGATGCATAAAGTAACTACATACATGATTTTATAAAACAAAAAGCTGGGAAAGAGACTGAAATTGATTATGATGAGGATTTAGATGTCTCCAGATCCATGTTTTGAGCATTTACTCAAAACAGATAAAGTAAAGTGTGTCAGTATGTGAATATTATTTTTCATACTTGATGGTCATTTACCTCATTAATGAGGTAACGACGTAAATATAGATACTTATATGGTAAATGTCAAAACATCAATCATTTGCAAAAGGAGAAATACCATAACTGTGTAAAGAAATTACATATATGTAGGAGTGTAACGAAATTATAACATTGGTGTAGTAAAGTATGTACATACATATAGCATCATATGGCAAGGGATGTAGTGTACAGCTGGTAGAGATGGTCATAGCAACGGCCTTGACTGAAAAAACATTCATTTGTGAGCCATGTCACACACAAGAGTACATATCTACCATATTGTCTCATAATATTAGGTGTTTTCTTAAAGTAACTCTTTCATATGGCATGGATTTTTTTTTTTTTTTTTTTGCAAAGTCCCACAGTGGGGGTACGCATATTATATGAGGCTGCCACAGCCATCGGGTTAAATCTACTCCATCTTGTTTTGATAAACTCTTTCTCTAACCCTCTTGATATTTTGAATATCTGTATATGATAAATATTCTTGAGGCTATATAAAAAGCATAAGATTAATATCCATGATTTAAATATATTTACTAGAAACAGGATGGGAAATGAAGACTAGACTTAAAAATCATTCCTTATGGTCAGTAAATAAGGGGTAAACATCAGGGAATGAGGAAATCAGAGGTTATGACAACAGATTAATGTAAAAGATACCCAAAAATTGGTGGATCAAATGTATTGCTAACCAAAACATTACATTTTCATGTACCTTCTTGTATACCAACATTCTTGTGTAAATCAAAGGATAAATCAATGGATAAGTTGATGTGTATAATGGCCTGTCCAGACGAGCGAGCCTGATCGTTGGGCATGTCTGTTAACGGGCACATTTAATGGGCAAACCGTCAAATTGCCCGAGCGCCTAATGAACAAAATCACCAGGCGGTGCATGGTGGCTCGAGCTTTGACCCTATGGACAACATTCACAGGTAGGCCCGGTAGAATTTGCCTGGCAACCGCACTGCCCAGCGGACACGCCTGCTCATCTGGACAGGCCTTAAGACAACATAGTTTCTCTGTTATGTACACATATCCATCAATCATACTTTCCATTCATGAGATAATCATATACATGTAACAATGAATGGTAAAGCCTCTCATTTTTATCTGTTCATTGAAATGAAAATCTCTCTGAGATAAGTCTTACTGCTTGTTATATATACAATTTAGTACATATAAACTGTGTTCAAAAGAGGTGCCACTTTAATGTAATCTTTTATGGTGCTTGTTATAAGTACTGTTTCGCCATGGAACGCAGGAACCTGTGCTTGCGGACCTTGGCTGCTTCTCTTTGGATCTCATCATTGTTATTGGAGTTCACTTCAAGTAGTCCCATCATTTTCATCTGGAAACAAAGTAAAAGGAAACCAGAGTAAAGGTAATAGTAAAAGAAGGTTCTATAATAATGCCAAAGACATCCTGGTCTAAATGTTGGTTTTAACTATGAAAAGCCATTTATCTAGTTTAGGTAAAGCTTATAAGAACCCAAGAAAAAAGTTGCACTTAGGAGGCCTAAAATACCATTTTACCTCCCAAGACAGGTTAGAAGTAGCATAAAGAGATGAAAGCAATAATCAACAGGTCTACAGTGTGAAAGTGTGAGCAAGTGAGTGGTGAAAGGTAATGACTGGAAGGCACAACCTTACCACCATGCAAATGATATAGTTTTGAGTGAGTTGCTGCATGGCTGTTGGGTCTCAGTTAATGAATACCTGATTTCACAAATATCATAGTGTGCTTCTGAAAGCAGGTGAAATCCACATGAATGCACACAACTTTTGGGGTGTAATGATATCTTAACCCCCTGTAACCAAATACTTTCTCTAAATCTAGTAGGGCTGACTGTCTAGGGGTAGAAAAAAAGGAATTTTCCTTGGATGATGTAAACCTTTCTTCTCTTTCATACTTGTTCACTGTTTTGTGCATTAGTAAGATGGATATGATGAGATATTAACAGCCACTGATATGCATGCTACACAGCATTATAATTTTCATAAAAACATAAGATTTAGATTTATACAAAACTCGGCTAACAATACGCATGTTAAACATTATAATATCCATAAAAACATAAGATTTATAAAAAACTAAGTGAAAGGTGATACTGACAGCTTTATCTCTGCGTTGCACCTCGCCGCGTTTCTGATGCATGTTGATGATGAACTCGATGAGTGACACATCCCATAGGCAACAATAATAGGCATCCATAGCATCTACACAATTTCTCTCTTGCAGACATCTCAAGGCTGTGCTATAGTCAATGCTCTCTAAGAACTGGCACAAGATGGCTGCCTGCAGGAAAAGGGGACTAAATTAAAGTACAGAATTATGAGGAAAAGTAAAAAGGATAAAGAAATTCATCTGTGCATTAAAGTATTTTCATCTAAGTCACAGATCAAGGTTCAAAGTACACAAAGGAATATACTAGAAACTATACAAACTGTACTAGAGTATGTATAATAATAAATCATCTGATATAACTCCTATACTATGCTGTCCTCAGCCTGTTATAGTACTGAAATTACTAATTTATCCCCTTTCTCACTTGATTCTCTCATGCTGTTCCTTTACTCATAAACATACTGCCAAATTACTCAATTATACCTCAAATATTCTTGTACAGAAACTTCAGAAATGCTAAGAGCAGCTCGCTATGCAGTGCCATACAGCAAACATCTAAATACTAATTGCAGTACACTAAGTTTTGCAGATTGAAAAACCATTTTTCTCTGAAGCAGTGTACCATGAACAATGAGATATTTCTTGATACCTGAGGGATTAGGATCTCCTAACACTTCATCACAACACAAGTGTAGTGCACAGCAATCCATCCACCTGAGGTAGCAGCAACTTGCTCATTTTCGCCGTCTTTGACTAACCAGAGACTGCTACTGTGACAACATTATTAATCCACTTGTTTCTGGTGATTAGCTCAACGAGCAGCCCAGAATTTGTAGGTGGTGAGCATTAAGGCAAAATCAGGCATTGCCGGTAAAGAGTAAGGTTTATCAAAAAGAGAGGGGAAGGTATGGCAGGATAGGAAAAGCAGGAAACTGTTTGCAGGGCACAACCTCAGAATATAATGATTTTTAGTGTTCAAAAATAACATTTCTCTCCTCCAGTGGTCTGTCCCATGAACAATGTCGGCATACCTGCATGAAGGAGAAGGGCTTAAAGAAAAACTTTCAGGTACAGCACCACTGACAACAAGTTGTCTTCCCATACACCTCATCATGGTATAAACACTTTTAAACATAGTCTAATACTACATCCATTTTTTTTTCATAAATGCTTGCCATTTCCCATATGAGTGAGGTAGCATTTAAGGCAGATGACAGAGCCTTTGAGGGAAAATTCCTTAGTTGGCTCCTTGCTCCATTCCTTCTTTTGGAAAGTAATACAAGAGAGGATCTACAGCCACCCACTTCCACCCCTCTCAGTCACCTTTTATGATGCGCAATTGATATGTGGGCAGTATTCTTTCTCCCCTATTGTGTAAGGATGCGAACGTATGTGGTCAATTTTTCATTTGTTTGCTAAAGCTACCTTGCTGTCGCAGGGGATGGGGTGGCATGGGGAATGAATGAAGGCAAGCAAGTATGAATATATATATATATATATATATATATATATATATATATATATATATATATATATATATATATATAT
>JAYMFT010270072.1:0-10639 GCA_038088735.1 Panulirus argus
ATATACGATGACCAGTAATAATCGTACGAAGCTAAACGGAACGATACCGAAAATAAACATAGGACAAAATATTTATCAACAGTCGAGTTATAGAATATTGGAATAACTAACAGCAGATATTGTCAATACATTTTAATCACAGCCAGACAAATATTTCAGTGATATTGATTATCAGAGAACAAACCTGTTCAAGAATGACAATATAACATGTACGTATTCCTTTTTGCAGATTGGAGGCTGAAATTCTTCCTCCCGAGAGTATCCGGCGGCTGGAATTAGATCTGAATGTGTTTTCCAATCATATTTTCCGATAGAATTTCCATGTCATTACATTTTCTCTTCACTATGTGGTGCTTCTCCTCCATAGCTATTTTCCTGCTAGCTGATGTGCCGTAGGGAGTGGTGGGCAGGGAGGAACATTTTGCTCTATCATTCTTCTTCATAAATCTAGATTAGACATATAAACCCTGTTATTGTTCTGCAGCACGTAGCCTCGTCATAAGCCCGCAGGTTTTCTATTATCTGGTTATCTTTAGTAGCTGGTGAGATCGAAATTATCGAAGCTTTCAAAAATTTCGAATACCTTTATTAGATCACCTTTCAATCTTCGCCTTTTTAAGCTAAATAGATTTAATTTGTTTCGTTATCTCTCATAGGATTTGTTTCTTAGGCCAGGAATCATCTTGGTAGCTCGCCTTCGTACCTTCTCCATTCTATCTGTCTTTCCTCAAGTCGGGTGACCAAAAGTGAACACGATAATCCAGATGGGAACACACCGGTCAGATGTAAAGAGTGAAGATGTTTTCTCAAGACTTGAATTCGAAAGTCATTCCTATGAATCCAAACATTTTTTTTCACCCTCATTCCTGCTTCTGTGGACTGCTTGATTGACTTTGGTCGCCAGAAGATTGTTAACGGGATTGTTAACATATGGAATGATTCACCAACTAGAGGAGTCGAAAGCAGTAACATAAATAAGATTAAGCATATATTTGATAAATCGTTTCATCTGCACGACTGACATTATTTGTACCTTCTTAGCTACACGATGAGTTTGCGGGTCTTCCTCTTTAAGAAGCTGTTTATCTTTCTACTCCTGCCACATTAATCATAAGTTTCTGTTCCCTTCTACGGTCATAAACAATCCCGTTGGGACACATTGGTCTGTTGCTGTTTGAATTCAGCTGTATTTACCATGAACTCCTATTCATAGGGCTTCAGTTACAAGGCTTGTTTGATGGTAGTACATTTCAGCGGTAAAGCTTATCTAATTTTTGACCATGAGTTGCAACGCAGGGTAATGGCAATGATCACTCTCACTGCGTTACAGTTGTAACACTTGTCTGATCATTAGCCAATGCGTTACAGCGAATGAGCTTCACTGCTGATACGTCCCTAATCATTGCTATTGTACGTCGCTATTAAAGACTGACATTTTACCGACCATCCAGCTCTGTGCTAAGAATTTTCTAATTATTGTTCTAGCCGTTCATTGCTTAGACTTAACTAATCATGTCAATGCGTCTCTACTTTCTAACGGTATTCGAGGGTAAAGCGTCCTATCTGTTAGACACCCCAGCACCTGTCGCTAAGACGTACGCCGTCGCTGCTCATGTGTTTGATTGTTATGGTTTGTTTGCTTGTTGTCCTTGCGACTAAATGCTTGATCATCTCCCATGCTCTTTAGCAGTTAATCTTGCGTGATCACTGCCTGCCCTCCGTTTCAGTGCTACGGCTTGTCTAACCATCGTCACTTCGCCTTAGAATTAGAGCTTCTCTGATCGATGCTTCTGAGCCTCAGTCTTGTGGCTTCCCCGGTAATCGTTCCTGCGGTTCGAGCTCTGACTTGGGATTTTTGTCTCTATCTTCAGTCTTGAAGCTTATCTGGCCACCGCCCCTGCTCTCCAGTTCTATGCTTTTTCTAACTCATACCTTAGTGATTCATTTATTTTTTCTTTTTTACTGTTTTTCTTTTGATTTTCTTAGTACTTGTCTGATCTCAGTCCATACGGCGGCTTCAGTCTAAACACCTCTCTGAACTTTGTCCTTGCACTTCAGGGAAGACTATGAAAATCATCAGCAAGTGTAGCGGTCCTTGTGTTACTTTTCTCGTATTATATTCATAAATTCGTGTCATTCTAAATAACTTTAAGAGAATATGCGAAGTTGTTCAGGGAAAGGAGGTCAGGCATAACAAATCCCTTGGATTTTCATGAAAGAGCGAGCTACAGTGTAGACAAAATACTGCAAGGTATAAAAGTCTTTATATACAATTAATTCTCGTTTTCCCCAAATCTTTAAGACATTATACCTTAGGGCACCAATATCACGACTGTCATTATACCTGAAGAACTCTATCGTCGTCGTGATGACTGTGTTACAGACATACGCTACAAACGGAGGCTGAAGGGGATGGAGTGAACAGCTACAACCTGATGCATGACAAGTAATAGTTCTCAGGGGAAGAGAGGTGTTAATAACCACAAACTGATGTGCGGCGCGTTTTCTGCTCAGTTCAGTTTCAAAAATCCTATTCTCAAGAGGAGAGGTAACCATCCACAATACGTTGCATTCACTACAACATTACCAGCAGCATCTGGCATTCCACTTGCAGACATCGCATAGAATTTCTGTTTACATTAATTGCAAAGTTAGTACTTCATACACCTCTTAAATTGGTTTCATTAATCTAAGAGCATTATCTCTCGTATCATATCTTATTGAAAACATTTTCTTTCTCAAGACACGCCATACATCTTTTATTATCGTCTTCATAATCTATTCCACGTCCCCACCCACTTTCCAAACTCATTCTTCGCCCAGCCAAAAAAATATTCTTGTGCCTGTTCTTTCCAAACGCAGGGTATTCCACGCCGTCACATATTTCTTACTTCCACTTAATATTCCTCTTCAATGCTTTAGTAATCTCTCTTTCCAGTGGCTCATACTCTATAGAATTTCTTTCTGACAATATGTTCTTTAACCCTCCTCTGTGTTTAAGTACATGAAAATCTATCATATTCCTTACAGATCCATCTCTTGCCTTGTCGTCCTCGAGTGGAGAGAGATGACGTTCGTGGCCACAAGGTCCATGTATTGTGCAGCATCTTCCTCAGGAGGGAAGGAATGCTGTTAACAGCCACAGTCTATCATCATCCTGGAAGTATTCTGAGGTCCGTCATCGTCCTCAGGGGAAGAGCCTTAGTGAACTACAGAAGTCATCGTCCTCGAGGGATGAGGGGCGCTGTTGACGGCTACAGGCTGTCATCGTCCTCGAGGAGAGAAGGGATGCTGTTAGCGGCCACAAGGCTGATGTATGATCCGTTCGGTTATACATTTTTCATCATAAGCCAATCTAGCATCGACATTTAAAGAGAGTGCTCTTGAAAAATGGTGCACATTAATCTTAGCGCCGGGAGGGGGTGTGATTCCACGATTCGGGAAAGTTGAAGTGACGTCAAGATAGGATTTTGCTTTTAGATTTTTGTCACTCAACGTTGGCGATCATTCTGCAGAGGAATATTCCTGAATTCATATTGCGTTCGACAGATATGTTATTTAGAATTTGCATTCCATAATCTGTAACTATGAATACCAGAACTAGAAAATATCTTTCTCTTAGCTTTTTCTATTTTCTTTCCTTCATTTATGATTACATATCATAAATGGAATTCATCAGTAAATCACCCAGTCTACACATTCCGTCAAGCGAGAGATCGTGGTCACATATTTGAATGGAGGAGATAATTTTGTGTATAGTTATGCTGATCAAGATAACAGACTAAATGTGGAATCTTGTCTAATTAAGAAACGTAATAATTTAAATTTTAAGATGATATGTGCAAAATGAATGAGTTGTTGAAAAATTTCTATTAAGAAACACCAAATATAAACACAGTTATCTCGGCCGGTACCTCGGACTGAATTCATGTGATATATATATATATATATATATATATATATATATATATATATATATATATATTGGAAGCATGGGTTGTTAGTTTGTATATTACCACGAAGGCCTGTTGTGTAGGGGAGAGAAAAGAACGTTGCTCGTGGTACCGATGGAGTATATGATTTTGAGAAGTTTCACACTGAAAATCGGAGACAGAAGTTAAGAAGCGAGGAAGCGGGGTCCAACAAGGCGATGTATTGCAGGACAAAGCTGGAGCTGAGCGAGTGTTTCCAAGTGATTTTTCAGTTTCGGTTTTCGTGTGCGGTCGTGTTACCAAAGGGAGCCAGTCTGGCCGAGGTGTTAGAGTGCTACAGGAATTTCAGAAAACTTGCAGGTAAACTAGATTTGCTGATCGAAAACTAGATTTGGTGTCTGACTGCAATAGAAAGAATGACACCGAAATAGGCGACCTATTAACTCTTGGTGTGGCACTAGTGACGGCCGGCTTTACAAGATGATTTCGGTCGAGGTTTGTGCAAAGTTGCTTACTGTAGTGACTGATTTTGACTACAGCACTACAGTGCTGCCGGAGATTCACAAAAGTGACACGTGAGTTTGCTTTGAAATGTACAGGAAGTGTTGCTGTCAGATTTTAGATATGACAGTAACTGACTCTGGCTTTGCTGTGGTCTGGGGTTGTGCGAGCGTTGACCATCCCTAAGGTGTGATTTCTGCTGGGAAGGATTAGGTCAACAGTTTGTTAAAGATTTAAGGCTGGACACGAGAAGAAAGGTAAGACAGTATGTGAATATTCAAAGTATCAAAAAGAAGTTTGCCGAACACTGATTCGTAACCTAAAGAAGCAAAAGATATTTTAAATTGGCGTATGATATATTTGCAGGAGAACTTTTTGCAACAATATGTATCGATCCAGTGGAGTTAGAGGTGCGTATCTTCCATCAAAACTGATTGTAGTCTTCACGCGCAGTACCTTGAGATTGAAAACATTCCACTTCAAACAGTTTGTCGCCAGGTACTTGAAATGGATTACCCAGTGGCAGACGAATCGGTTCAAAACAAAAAGTCGATCTAAAATAGAAGAGAACATAAAAAAGAAATCAGTGAAATCTAATTCAGTTACTTCAAAGAGACAGTTTGGGAGGTCGCATTCCAAACCCTGGGTATAGAGTAGTCTATATTGGATTCATGAAATGTACAACGAGGGTGTAGAGAGGTATGTCCCGACAAGAGACAGAGAATAAGTCAAGTGAATAATTCAGAGGAGAAGTAAAAAACGTAAAAGGAAGGAAGTGCAGAGACACAATACAGAGGGAACGCAAAAGACAAGGAGCCAAGCTGCTTTTGAAAAATACAAGAGGACCGGAAGTGAAGGAAGGAAGGAAGAACAATTGAGGGATGAAAGAAATGTCATTGATAAGTCAGATAAATATCCAAAACTGTTCTACAGATCTATAAGAGGTAATAAAAAGTAAAAGACCATATTGTTAGATTATGGAGCTCAGAGGGAAGACTTATCGGTACAAATGAGAACATATGTAAGGAACCGAATACCAAGTTTCAGATTGTGCAGGGGCTCGCTGGCCAGGAGGCAACATCACTTCGAAATGGGGAAGGAAAATACTTTACAAAATACCGAAGTGGATTCATCGGAAATATGGAAGTTCATAGAACCAGACTGTATAAGTTTCAACTAGACAGTAAAACTGAGTCATGAATAGGTGTAAAAGCCCAAGACAAGGAGTGAACGCAATCAACACTTGAAAATTCAGAATCCTATAAGACAAAAAATAAGATGACAGTTGGTGCCCAAGATTGTAGATCTTCTTTCGTGTATGCACGGATGGGTGATGACAGACGAAAAAAATTAAATAAATCTGAATACGTTTTTTGAAATATTCTTCAGCTGAAGGAAAACTGGATATCAGCATTCATCACCGTATGAAATACGTTTCTGAAAGAAAAAACTAGAAAATGACGAGTCTTCACGTGATGTGAATCACACTTGGAATTTCTACCACTGACGTTTCACTGATAGTAAGCCCTTGGATAAATAGTCTCTCATACGTTAGATTAAGGATTTGAAAATTCTGCCTGTGATATTCATAGTGGAAAATAAAGCAAAATTCTGGTGTCTTGCATGGCGTGCCAGATAAACTTTATCTTTACAAAGTTATCAGGCAACGGCTATCAGGAATCTTGTGGTAAAATTTATGCTGACCTGTCTGGCCATTTCCCTCATTCGCCACCGGCCAGGAGTAACCTCCCACGACCCTGCTCATGCCACTAGAATACTCTCATCATTCCCCATCATCCAGGAGTACTTCCCAACCCCCCGGCTCCTGGCGATGAAGGAGAGATCCTTCCCTTCGTTCAGCGATGGCCAGGAGTACCTCTTCATGACCCGGCTTCCTAGCACTGGTGCACAGAGCATTTCCTTTGTTCATTGTTGGCCAGGATTGTTTCTTGGCGACCCAGCTTCAGGCACCGGAGAATTATTGTTCCCTTCACTTACCGTTGGCTTGGAGTACTTTGAAACGACCTGGCTCCGGGCTCCAAAGGACTGCACAGTTACCAAGTTATGACTTGTTGACAGTGAATTTCGTAAAGTAACTTCATAATTTTTCTGCTTATACTGACCTCTATTCGTCATCGACTGAAAGTACGAGGGATATTTACAAACGGGCATCTTCTTTCAGCAACACAACCCATTACTAGCATTCCAACATCAACATTAGACTCCTGAATTTTGCTCTGGCTCTGGGCAGCAGGCACTCCGCCCAGCGACGGGACAGATCGTGTTCAAAATAAGGAAAAAGCACACACAGGACGAAGAGGCTCCCTTCCAACCCAATATATATCGTATACACTTGACTGCCCCTGGAGAGTTCTCGGCTCTGTTATGCTTGATGCTATATTTTTCTGATACGATGGAAAGTGTGATATTATGTACTAAAAAAGAGAGAGAGAGAGAGAGAGAGAGAGAGAGAGAGAGAGAGAGAGAGAGAGAGAGAGAGAAGGGAGGAAGGAAGGAAGACAGAGAGAGGAGAGTGGAACAAAAGAAAAACACATGTAATAAAAAATACGAACGTGACCCGAATACATCGGACTTTAGGATGTGGCTGGATGCTGGCATCACTGAGTGAGAAGAACTGGGTACCGGACTTTTAGCCTGCCTCACTGCTGAACGCTTGTACCTTGAGGCGTCTGCTCAAACATGCTTGAAACTTTTGAGAATTTTAAAAAGACACAGCTTCACCACAAAACATATTCAAGAAAAGTTCATAATACTTAAACAGGAGAAATGTGAAAGATATAGCATTATAACATACCTCTGTTGTCTTTAATCCCAGCCAGCAACTTAAATTGGGCCATACTGTAGATCATGTAGGGACGGAGAAAACCTTCAGGGTTTATGGGACGTAAAGATAGTTAGAGGCGTCCAGGGAGTGTGAAGTGGAAAGTAGAAGATGAAGGACTGGAGAGTTGCGAAACTGGAAACTTGGGAGGCTCTAGGTTGGAGGACTGAAGGGCTGAGGACTGGAGGCTCGAAGGACTGGGGGGATGGAGGACTTCATACTTGAAAGACTGGAAGGTAAGAGTGCCTGAGTAGCGGCAGACTGGAGCGCCGATGACTGAATAGGTAAAGGGGTTTGAAAGCCAGTGGCTGGGGGACTGGAATTTTCAAGGAATGCATGATTAGAGAACTGGAAGATTAGGAAAGTGTAATATGAAATTTTCTAATATGAAGAGCTGGAGGCTTGGAGACCTGGAAGGCTCGATATTGGAGGAAAGGGAGACTTGGAAAGTTGGAGACTGAATGGTAAGACGACTAGAAGGTAAGGCGACAGTAGGGCTGGATGATTTAATGATTGGAAGGCTGCATGACTAGAGTGCTGCAGCAATGGAGAGTTCAACGATAGGAAGGTTGGTCAAGGGACTAGAAAACTGGAGGATTGTTGATCTTGGGGAATGGGGTGGGGGGACGATTTAATGAGAGACTTGAAGGCTGAATGAACAGTGCATCTGACGACTGAAGTGTTGGAGGGGTATAAGACTGACAAACTGGAAGACTGAAATATTAGTGGAAAGAAGAAACGGAGGACAGGAGGGTTGGAAGGCTGGGAGGATTAGTAAAATAGGGATATGGAAACCTTGAGTGTTGCGTAGCTTGGGGTTTATATGCTCACAGGACTGGAGGGTTGGAGGATTGAGAAACTGTAAAATTAGAGGAATGGAGTGTTAGAAGACCGAGGATTTTGGGTTGCAGAACCCTAAGGTTGGAGGGTTGCATTCTTGGCGGAATGGACATTTGAAGAACATAAAAGATATAAAAGAGATTAACAGGATTAAAGAGATGGAGGGTTGGAAGAAAGAGTGCTTAAGAACTGGTTGGTTGGGGACTGTAAGTTCTTGGGAATGGATTATTTGAGAACAGTAGGGTTTGAGTACTGCAGTGTGGCAAGATCAATGAGTTCGAAGACTGTAGGGTTATAGGACCGGAGGGCTGAGGGACTGGAATGTTATATAACTGGAATGTTGGAGAACTGGACAATTGGAGGGTTGGAAGATTGGAAAGTTGGAGGCTTAGAGAACTGGATTGGTGGATGAGCTGGGAGGCTGCTGAACTGATTATCTGGAAGGTTTGAGGACTTGGGTATTAGAACACTAAAGCGGATGGTGATTTGAAATTGTGATAGTTATAGCAGGATGCATAGTTGTCCAAAGTTCTTGAGAATTTTGTTTTTAATTATCTTTAGTACTCAAAGATCATTTCTCCTCACTCTAAAGTTATTCCCTTTCCCGTGTTTGATTACCGCGCTTGCATTCTTAAGGATATTGTTCCTGTGGGCGCACATTACAGACTTATTTCTTTTGTCATGTTGTGTCTTGAATAACAGACCAAGAGTTTAACGAGCTGAGAAAGGATGGTATATGGTGACTAGATGGCTAGAGACGGTGGAAACTACGAAAGATCTTGAGAAATGAGCTACTGTAAGACAGGCTTAGAACACTAGATGAATGATGGTCTGGAAGAAGGAAGACCAAAAAAATTATAAGACTACATAAGCTGTAGATATTACTAGTAAATGTCTGAAAGACTCAGCTACGATAAAGCCCAGAGAAAAGTGAGTTAAAGACTGCAGTACTTCCAGAAGTGGCCAGAGGTAGACTGGAAGGCTAGATAGCGCACAATCGTCTCGAGTCAGCTGTTTGGAAGCCGTATAACAACGAAGCCGGATGTTTGGAAAGCAGAGAGCAAGAGAGGACCGGATCACCAATGCTTTTCCGTCACAGTTTATTGGCAAAACCCAGGTTGAGACTCTCCTCACGTCCGCAGTATCAGCCACTTAGGTTTCAGCAATAACACCAGTCTCCTTGATCTCTTCCCCTCCTTTTAGCTGTCTACATTATTCTCTTACTTATCCTTCCTGTTATCATCTTTTCCTCTGTCATTTTCTCCTTCCTCCAGTTTTATCCTTCTGAACTGCTTCCCCTAGTTTTTCTTTCTCATCATATCGTTTGTCTACGTTTCCATCGCTATCATTCTTTCCTTTCCTTTTTACTTTTTCTCTAAGTCTTATCACACTTTCCAGCATATAAGATGTAAATCTTCCTGTTTTCGTCTATTGACGGTAAGTACTTCCACCGCGGGTCACTCCTAACCTCACTAACCCTCCACACTTGCCTCTTTTCACTCCACTCGTTCATGTTCCTCAACTCATTTACCATGCATACTGCACCAACTTCTCTGACCCTATATATCACACTCACATCCTCATCTGACTCTTCTGCTTCAGTCTACTGACCGTACCACTCTCTCCCGAGTAACCTCACTCATTTCTCTCATCTAACTCACATCTCTCATGTCAACCAGTACCCTTAGCACATATGCCATCGATATACTATTTCTGAATGATATCAAGATTTATCTGCTCAGTCTTCATATTCATTTGAGAGTAATATGGTCGAACCAAGAGACTGAGAATTGATAATTGAATAATAAAAAGAAGTTTCATCCTGATGACCACGAGGTCACGTAGTTCCTGCAGACTTTATCTATCCATTTGCTCATCTGCCTTCGCTATTCCATTAATAAAAATCTCAAGATTCCTGAGAAAACTCTTGTCTCATAGCATACTTTTTCCTTTTAAAGTGGTGGATCTAGACTGGAGGAGTGAGAGCCTTGGAGAAACTGACCGTAGAGACCTCTTACCCATGGAAGAAGAGAGAGAGAGGATAAACTGTTTTAGTGTGAATCACATGAAACCTTTTCAGTCATGCTTTCAAGTGTTTATGAAAACGTATTGTCAAGTGTTGTGTGGTCTTGTTCTCTAGATGAAACATTCACGTGCTGAGCAGCAACCGCTATTGCCAATGTCTTCTGCACGAAATACCGCATTGTTGGTATAACGGACTGTATTATGAAAGTTACCATATTTTACAGTGAGTTAAAGTTTCGCAGGATTTATTCTGCTTCCTTACGGATTTCGAAGATAAAAATCTCAGATATGAAACTGAGTAAATCGTATTTACCTGATATTACGACCATTCCCTCAAGGGATACAATCGTGTTTTAGTAAACAGCAAAACAAACGAACTTTAGTTTTTTCTTCATTTCTTCAAACACACCTGAGACCCGCTGGACCTGATGAGATGCCCTTTTCCAGTACATTCATCATGCATGTGGACAATGATTCTCGGTAAACTCCAATAGATGTG
>JAYMFT010270083.1:0-10639 GCA_038088735.1 Panulirus argus
TCTCTCTCTCTCTCTCTCTCTCTCTCTCTCTCTCTCTCTCTCTCTCTCTCTCTCTCTCTCTCTCTCTCCTCCCTCCCACCTGCCTTCCTTCCTATCTGCCTGCCTGCCTGCCTGCCCTCCTGACGGGCGACCCCGTCCTTGGCACGTGGTCCGTGCCTGACCCGTGCCAACCCTTTGACCTGCCTCAGTCGCCTGGTCCTCCATCCGTTCCTTCTGCTTGATCCATCCTTCCCCTCCAACCCATCATCCCTTACTCCTGACAAAGGATGGGCAGGGCATCGATCCAGATTCGTAATACTGCTACACCAACAGAGTCCCGATGGTGGCCCATCTGTCGCTCCGATGGGGGACATGGTGCTTCAAGCGCACCTCTTTAAAGGCGCTTCCTGGTGGCGGCATTATCGTCAGGCCACGTTTCCTCAGGTGCACCTTTATATTGGCGCCTCAGGGTGGCTGGTAATACGGCACCAGGTCTTACGAAGCCTAGCAGGCATTACTTCACGACAGTGACACTGTAGCTTCCGTGTGTGTGTGTGTGGGTGTGGGTGGGGGGGATTGGAATATAATGCAGAATGTCAGGTGTGCCTACTGGCAAGACAGCCCCTGTGTAAGGGAGAGAGGACCACCATTATGTTGGTCATTTGATCGCCTGTCTCACATGCTCGCTTGACCTGTCGTGACACGCTAGGGGCTGGAGGAGTCTAGCCTCTCCAGCCTAGGGTGGCCAGACTCTACTTTAGGTACGTGTGTCAGGTTCCTCTTTAGTCTTACTGTTGGTCATAGGTCGAAGATATCGCTCTCGGCGAGGATGTCGTCGTGGACGCAAATTACGACCGTGTCGCAGAAAAGGTAAAAACATACTTAAAACATCTTCAGCTGTTTTAATTACACCTTATTTGTCCCCCAGCTGCACCACACTTGATCTCAGCAATGTATATTTATTCTTTGCGACCATTGTAATAGATACTGAAGGAATGTTTTGCAGGGCAGGTACAATCCAATATAGGTACACTACCGTCCATCGTGGATGAGTCTAGGGCCTGGTGGGTGGGTCTTCAAACGTGTTCACGTAAGAGTCCAGTCCTTCAGGAGAGTAAATTTACAGATAACAAGAAGAGCAATGGACCCAAGGCCGAGCCCTGTGGCACGCCATTGGTAACCTCAGCCCATTTCGTGAATGCTCCTCATTGCATGTGTGTGTGTGTGTGTGTGTGTGTGTGTGTGTTAGTGCCATCCACACCTCGGCCAGCTGTATATTCACCAGTGGATAGGAAAGAGCACAAAGTCATGGAAGACCTCCTTGCCCCATGAAAGTGGTCCTAGTCTTGCATAAGAATGATATGTATATATAACGAACATGTGAAACCCTTTTATTTCATTCATCACTTGCGATGAAGTTGTCAGGAAAGGTAAGTGCTGGTGGAGGTGGCCATTACTAAGGGAACACTGTGGGTTACGTCAGGTGTTGTGGGTGTGGGTGGCGGAACGGGAGACCAGACGAACCCCTTCACCGGATGTTGCGGGTGGCCGCCCCGCTGGTGGTGGAGGGGACCCATGTATTCTCCTCTTCCTCCTCGCCAAGACGTTGCCACTACACAACAGGACCCATTACCGCCTTCCTCGTTCTACTCACTACATCATGCTGGTCCTCGTCTTCCTGGTTGCAGTACCTCCCAGACCCAGTCCTGGTCTTCCTCATATTTGGAAACTATGCCTTCCAGACCCATCCTGGTCCTCCTTACCCTGGGCACTGTACCTTCCAGACCATTCTTGGTCTTCCTCATTCTGGTCATTGCACATTCTAGACCCATGCTGGTCTTCCTCACCCTAGTCACTATTTAACCTCCTTACACTCTCATATTGATGACTTTATCAACAGTGTGTTAATTCTTTTTTTTTTCAGCTGAGACAGTACGAGCAACTAAATGCCTTTAAACAAGGCCATTTCATTAACGCTATGTATAGATATACCCTAGCTTAAGCAACAACTGGGTTGACTACTGACCGACTACTGCCATCAGGATTCGAACCTATCCGCTCGACCCTAGGTGGCACCGTGAATGCATCTTGGTCAGCAACGTTAACCGCTACAACGCTGAAATCAACAACCATCGTAGTTTTTTGGAAACATATTTCGCATTTTGGCCTCACTCTGTAATCTGTAGATGCATTTTTTTTGCACAACTTTGCGAAAGCTTAGGTCTTAATGATATTTCGCTATCAAGAAGAAAAAAACTTCTTTTAATGCACAGTGTTGACATCAGGTTGGGTATGTTGAAGGGAGACGTGAAAGAGGTCACACATTCGTCTCGCATGTTGTCACAGGGACCACACTGAATCGACACCTGCAAATCCTTCACTAGATAACCACCAAAGATCTATTCTCATGGCAGCCGTCAAATCTCCCATTGGCCCAGTGAAACACAGTGTGATGTTTAACGATGGCAAATCTCTGAATGTATTATGTAGAAAGTGAAAAGATAAAGACTTACACAGAATACCAGACATAGTTAAGCATCATCATCATCGTCATCATATTAAGTCCAGGAATAGGTAGAGCGTGATGACATGACCTTCAGCAAACCCCGCTTCCTGTCCTATCAACAGTGGTGTCCCTTAGGAGTCTGTCCTGTCGCCCGCGCTCTTCCCTCTCTCCTTTACGATATTTTTTCCAGCTTCTCTTTCTGTTCGTTCACTCTTAATCTGATATTTCCAATATGTATAATTCAACTCAGTTTCCCTGCTACCCCCACACTGATTTTTTTTTTCCAGAACATGTCTCATCTCTTTATCCCGGTCCTGTGCAGCATTTAAGGATGGGGTAAAGCAGTAACCTGCTTAGATTCAGTAGTGCATAAACCCAGTTTCTTCCTATATATCTTTCTAGATTTCACCTGTTTCCCCACAGTTGGATTTCAAGGCAGTGCAGTCAACCCTTCGATGCCATAAACATGCTGGGCATAACCACAGCTTCCACTATGTCTTGGAAACTCCTGGAAGATTAGCACAGGTGCCGTAATTATTTCACTTGTGAGGAGCTATTCCACATCTACAGGAGTTTTCCTCGCCTCAGTAGGGAGTGCTGTCCTCACAACTGGGCCCGCTGCTCCTCCACTTTTCCCCTTAGCCAAAGTGGAATCAAAAGCCTTCCGCCTTCTCAGCTCTCCAGGTATCACCTCTCCTCAACCACCCTTTCCGTCCGCCTTGATTTTGCTGCCCTCTCCTTGTTCTGCAGGTATTATTTCGACCTCTACTCTCGTGAAGTGTCTGCTAGTGTCCCTGTCACTAAGACTTGGACCCGTGGCACTCGCCTGTCTGAGGCTTCCCTTAGATTTATTTTTGGAGACCAGCTACACGAGGATTGACCGTTATGGTACCTCCTATCCTTGAACATCAAAGCTGTGAAATTTTCTATCTCCCTTCGCCTTTTTCTTTCCATACAACCTCTACACCTTTAAGAATCAAGTCTGCAATCAAATTCATTTTACACTCTCTCTTTATCTTTCGTCCAAGATGGCCATGATTAGGGTATGTCTGCCCTTTCCACTTTGGTTACTAAAAATGCTTCCATTCCCTCAACAGTAATATCTGCTATGCGTTTTATCGGAGGCGGAAGCATCACAACATAAAGGGCAGTAATTTATCCAAGGAAAGTCAGAAGAGAATTTTGATAAGTTGTTCCAGTCAGCTTTGTTCAGGTGCCAGTACTTACGTTTAGAAGGCGTTGCTGAAGAGGGGAAGGTGCCGTTGAAATAGATACATTTATCAGAATGTGGTCGTGATGAACCAACTGGGGACGAGATTGTGTAGCTACATTGAGAAGGATTACAGGTGAAAAAAGAGATCCAGAATATTATATGTCAAAGGCTCTCATGAAATGTGACCATTGTGCCATGAACAGTGCACATGGAAAACCTCTAAAAATATGATCACAGATCACGGCCAACAGTCAATTTTTTTTACACGATAGTTTATTTAGAAAAAGTTTATTACGAAATCGTAAGGCAGTTCATTACAAGAGAGCAAGACGGTGCAGCGTCAAGGTAATGTACAGGCAGACTCGACACCTGAGCGTGGGTGATACCAGCTCTGATTTGTTGCTGCCACTTTCTCCACGTCATGGTGCCTGCCCGGGGAAATTGGTGGTTGGTCACTGAACAGTGGGGCCGGCCAGGGTGGCCGATGGGAGGTGGGGGAGGGGGGGGGCGCCTCCACACTAGGATGGTAGGAATCCCCAACACTGGACCACTAGCCTGGTGGAGCTGCTCCACACTGGACTGCTGCTAGGGTGATGGAACGCCTCCACACTGGACCACCACTAGGATAATGGAACCCCTCCACATTGGACCCGTAATAGGGTGGTGGACCTCCTCCACACTGGATCCCTAGAGTGGTAGGGTTCCACCTCCAAGCCAGACGGATAGCATATTCTTAATTGTTATTTTGACACCTGTTCCCCAGAGGTTTGATAAGTCACTTCCTATGATCACATAGACCGCTTTGGTTACCTATCTTCCTTTGGGTGTGTGTGCATGTGGAGCTCGGAGGGAAGACCCGGCCGTGCCCCAATTTCCATTTCAGATGACCAAGCGTCAGTCAGACGCGGAAGTCGAGGAGAACCTCCGGGTCGTTGAGAGTGAGGTTCCCAGCGTGCAGCGCACCATCTCCTCAACGGTTGGTAAAGTGTCCTCCATGTCAGCAGCAGCTGCGACGCCTCCCTCATGTATCACCACGAAGGTGCTACTGGTCTAGCCTTACCGTGAAGTTCTGCATGGTTCAGTATGCACAACAAGGAGGGGAGAAAGCAGGGTCGCGCGAGAGTTTAAATGTCCCCCTTGTTAATCGATCGCGGAAACGTACGCAGTGCACTTTGTCAGTTGAGTCAGAGGGATGAGGCGGAGTGTAAGCACTCACGGCACCCGTGAAGATGTGGTGGATACGTCAGGAGAAAAGTTTCCGGGTCTCTTTATAAGTAGACTGCGTGGAAGTAAACTCCGTCGCAGCTCGTGTCCCGTCACTGGCCCCTCTATCACCAGCAGGTAATTGCCTAGCGTTAGCGATAGAAGGAAAATAAATCAGCTCTGTCGTTTAACGTTGACGTGTTTTCCGGTGGTGCCCTATGAGATCCGAGGTGTTAGTCAGGAAGTGTTCGTTTTCTGTTGGCGGTTATTGTTCGGTGTTCATCATGGTTCGGTCTGTATACTGCAGGTGCCTGACGCCCTCCCTACCTCTGGGGCCTTGCTTGCATCACATTTCACTCCGTCAGCGAAGCTCGCCAACTGTTGTCCAAAGTAATTCGCTCCCATAGCCACGCCGCCTCCCAAGGACTTCTCATCTCTCTCAGCGCCACATGTTTCCCATTAATTTCGTTTTTTTTCTCTCTCTTTGGACGCTTGCTAACCAGGCCGAGGTGACCCACTAGCCATGGGAATTCTCTTTTTTTGCCTGCACGAGTTCTGGATTCCCTGAGGTGGCTGGTGACGCCTGTGTAGTCTGAGGTTTACAGTATCACCTTCGCTACGTTGGCAAGTAGTAAAAGCATCGCTCTCGTTCCAAAAGACCTGACAGTGTTGGGGGTCAGTTCTAGGGTAGGTACAGAGCGAGGGTCAGGCAGGTGATAGTTGCAAGGCAGCAGCTAGCGAAGGTTTTACATGACGCCCCTATGATCGCTGAAGCCTTCTGGTCAGGGGAATGCTAACCTGTTTATTCACGAAGGTGAAGTAAAGTACGTTACATATTATTTAGATTCGAGGGTGAGTAGATCACTTGATATGGCGTGAATGATGTGGAATAGGTGTCCGGGAGAATGTAGTGGGTTATGTTAAATGTGTCAGCTTCATAAAACAACGCTTGTTGCCTCAATGTTAAAGGTTAACTTTGTAAAACACCGATTGCTACCATGATTTTAAGTGTTAGCTTCGTAAAGGCACCGCTTTTTACCATAATGCTTAAGGTTAACTTTATGAAACACCTCTTGTTACCTTTACACTAATTGCAACCATAATGTTAGATGTTGGTTTTATAGAACACTTGTTACCGTAATGCTGAATGTTACTTTCATAAAACACCGCTTGCTACCTTAAACGTCAGATGATACCTTCATTAAAACCGCTTATTACCTTAATGTTAAAAGTTAGCTCGATAAAACACTGCTTGCTACATCAGAGTTAAATGTTAACTTTATAAAGCACCGCTTGTTATCGTAGTCTTAGAAATGTTAGCTTCGTAAAAACGCCGCTTATTATCTCAATGTCTGTCTTTTAACTTCTTCAAGCTAAAAGAATACGGCAGACTGTTGGCAGATGTGTTCCTGTTGCTGAGACTGTTGGTGACACGTTCTTGTTGCTGAGACTGTTGTTGGCAGCGTTTCTGTTGCTGAGACTGTGGGTGACGGTGATCCTGTTGCTGAGACTGTTGGTGGCAGCGTTTCTGTTGCTGAGGTAGTTGGTGACACCGTTCCTGTTGCTGAGATTGTTAGTGACACCGTTCCTGTTGCTGAGATTGTTAGTGACGCCGTTCCTGTTGCTGAGGTTGTTAGTGACGCCGTTCCTGTTGCTGAGACTGTGAGTGGCAGCGTTCGTGGTATTTAGTTTTCCGAGAGTTCATACCTTAAAATAATACCAAACCTTAAAAGATATCCCTCTATTTCCCTGTATTATGCCTGCCTGCTTGCTTGCCTGAGACTCGCGTTCCTCCTTTCGCAAACATGCGGCTCATATCAGCTTACGTAAAGTAAAGGCTTTTTGGAGGAATTATGTCGGGTTAATCTTTTTTTTTTTTTTTGCGTCTCGAGTGACTATCGATTCTGAAAAATGATACACCGAAAAATGATATACCGAAGACATTTTTCCTCAGACTTTTCTTGATTAGAGAAATATTTCAGCCACTGGTGTGATGGGCATCTTGACTGTATTTCTCTGAGAAATTCTTATTTGTATTTTTCTCTACTGTGAATGGTTCTGTGTCTGTTGGACCTCGCTTGATAGTATGGTGAGGCAATAGGCTGTGTGTGTGTGTGTGTGTGAGGGGACCAGGCCAGTTGTAGCCACAGTGGAGCGGGATTAGTAGTAGTGTTGTGTATACAGTGTGGCCAGCCACCAGCTTCTTCCTCCCGTGGTGGTGCATTGTGCAGCGTTGGTGACTTGGTGTCCTTTATGACGTCTGGTGTTGGTATGGCTCAAGATTGTTATTATCATTTTCATTATTATTATTATCATTAGTAGCAGTGGTAGTAGTAGTTAGTAACAATAGAAGTTTATTTTTACTATATTTAGGATTTAGCATTCTACTAGCTCACCAGGACCGAGGATGAACCGTTGTGTTCTCTCTAGATAGATAGATAGATAGATAGATAGATAGATAGATAGTTAGGTAGACGGATAGGTAGGAAGGTTGTTGGTAGCAATCGGTAGGGCAGCCATCGACCAGGGAGGTACCATATCACCATTACTACCCGCCTGGTTGTCGGGAGCGAGCCAGCACTTCAGTGGTGTCAAGTGTCATTCCTTTGACCCAGGTAGCTGTCTTTTCTTGCCTGACTCACACACGCTTGTGGCTGTTGGATTCCGATCCACAAAACACACAGTTTTTAATCTCATGCATAACACTTGATAACACTTAATACTTTACACCGTCATGCTCAGAAAGAGCTGAGCTGTCATATACTCAGGGGACGAATTTGTTGTGCTCAAGGACCGAGCTCTCGTGCTCAGTCGTCTTTCCGTCGTGCTCAGGGTGAATTCGGGATCGCATTTGTTCAGGGAAAAGTTCTACTGTTTCGTGAGACGAGGTATCGCGATGGATGTACAAATATACTGCCTCAGATTTTTTGAGCTCACACACCAGGAGTGCTTGCTTGCACGGTGAAGCAACCTCAGACGAATGTTTGCAGAGCTCCAAGACCTAATTGTGAACTTTGCCTCAATCAATATTCGCTTCCGTTGATTCTAACCTAGATTGTTTTGAAGTGATTCGGCTAAAAAGGAAAAAGAATTCCCCCGGATGCAACGTCTGTGACCGTTGGAAGCGAGTAACCCGTAACGCCCCTTATGCTGAAGACTGAGCCGTAGAAAACGGAGTTTTACTCCACAGAGAAGACTTTTGGCGGGTTGCTGCCTGTGTGGGGCAACTTAAACAAACGCCTCTTGCTTGTCCCAAATTAAAAGCATTTACTTAATTATTTTCAGAGTGTCTCTCTATGAAAAACATCAACTGAGTTTTGTATAATTCGAGACATGATATAAAAATGTGTTAGTGTTGTCATTCAGAATTTATTTTTGTGTTTATTTTACCGAGTGGAGTTGTCAGATTGCTTCAGTTTTTTTTATTAACTTTTAAGAATACTTTTCCAGTTAGACGTTTTAAGTGCATTTTAAGCTATCGAAAGTAGAGACATTCCTTTTGTGTCTGATGGATAAGGCCAAACCATTCTTACACATGTCACTAAATCTAAAATTGGATATCCGTTCATGTTATTTCTTGGTTAACATTTGTTCGTAATTGTTACAGTGGCAATGAACTCTCGTGTCTTATTGCACCGACAGTGGACGTTATTCGATAATTCTCGTTCTAATACTGGGCTGCCGTTGGCAATCCTTCAATAGAAACTGGACTTCCGTCCGTAGTTTTTTATGTAGTCTGAAATCGGAATCAGTTCATGTTTCAAAATGAGAGACATCGTTCTTTCGTTCAATTTTTTTTCCTTTTTGATCTCGATCATTTTTGTAAATAAACTAGAAATCTTTTAGTACTGATCTTTTAACTTTTTTTTTTTCGGGATCTGACAACATATGAGAGAGAGAGAGAGAGAGAGACAGACAGACAGACAGAGAGAGAGAGAGACTGTTCTTTCTCGTCTGTGATTTTTCCACCCTTTGACCTTTATCGCTCCAGCTGTAACAATAACATGAAGGCCCGAGCCCGTTGGCGCTCAACACTACTGACGCTTAACACTGTGGGCACTCGAAACTGTTAACGCTCAACATTGCTGACGCTTAACACTGTTGGCACTTGTAACTGCTAACGGTTAACAGACTGGGCGCTCAAGACAGCTGTCTGTTAACGCTGTGGGCGCTCAACACTGTCGACGCTTAACGTTGTGGGTGTCAACGCTGTGGGCACCCAGCACTGCCAATGCTCAACACTGCTGACGCTCAACACTGTGGGCGCTCAGACACTGCTGACAGCCTGATTCTCTTGAACACGACGGTACGACCCTTGAGCACGGCATATGGTAGTACGGCCTTGGACATCACCATCCCATAAGCCTTGGCCATGTCTGAGGCCAGGCCGTCATACTAAAGGGTCGTACTATAACTATGATAAAGAGTCGTACTTTGGTGCTCAATGGCCCTTCCTTAGTGCTCAAAGGTCGTACTGTCGAGTGCGAGGGTCGTATCGCTGTGCCCAAGGGGTTAACTTTCGTATGATTTCCATTGTGTTTCAAAAATAATTGAAATCGAAACTATTTCTACGTCCGTGGCCTTTTACCGGGGTCGTCACCTGGACTCCGGTCTCTTGCCTCACTCACCTGTGGTCATTTAGTGAGCCATTTACCTTTTTCTTTAAGAGAAGAAAATAGTATCGACAACTTTTACCCAAAACACAAGCAGAGCTGTAAGGGAAATACAGAAATCCGAAAATTTAGATAATGATTAGACTGTGTATTTATCTCGAGCAAAAACCTATTATCACTCGGTGCAAGATAAGTTTCAGGGTTGTAGTAATACTGTGTTTTATAGCTTTTTTGATGAGTTAAAATGACAATGATTAATTCTGATCTTATAACTTTTCTCTGAGGTCTCATTAATTTATTTATAGATATAGCTGTACATTGCGTCTGTACCCTTGGGTATGTGGTAAGATGTAGATGAACACTGTGTCTGTGCCGTCGGGTATGTACCGTTTCTACCGTCGGGTATGTGGTTTGTACCCTCGGGTGTGCGTGGCCAGAATAATAAGCCTTCAGTAACCGACCCTCGAAGAGACTTATTAAAACAAGAGTCTACGTCATGCTTAGGGAGATCATTCCTGTAGGCACGATGAGCCTAATTCCTTGCTACATGAGACATGGCACGGCGGGGGCGGGAGCGGTGGCTGCCAACGGGTGGGTGAGGCACAGCAGAGCTGCGGGTTTGGACAAATGAATGGTCGTGAGGAGCGAGTAATCTCTTTTGTCTCTTCCTGTGAAACAGTAATGATAAATACGAGCAATAAAGTAACACGGTCTTTGGTGTTATACCATTGTTAATGATTACTTTGCTTTTGTCTCTCTTAAAAGCGAGAATAAAGCTAAGAGAAAATTGAGCGAATTGTAAACTTGAAAGTCCTCTCGGGAAGGAAACTGTTTTGCGCATTCGCTAGACCGCCATGTAACGCCAACTTTGCACTTTAAGCAGCAAAGCCTCTTACTTTAGCCACGTTTTATGGCACAGGTGTGACGTAAACGTAATGTTGCCGCTGCTTTCCAACGGACTGTGGACAGAATGACTCCAGTGACACAAAATGTCCGGCAGGAGAAGAGGTGAAACTCCTTTTACGAAAATCGGTCATGCGTTGAAGGCTCCTCATTGCGATACTGTAGGATATATATATATATATATATATATATATATATATATATATATATATATATATATAA
>JAYMFT010270094.1:0-10639 GCA_038088735.1 Panulirus argus
AGAGAGAGAGAGAGAGAGAGAGAGAGAGAGAGAGAGAGAGAGAGAGAGAGAGAGAGAGCTTTCGGCGAGATTTCGCCCTGAGTCAAAGTAGGCACTTACGGTTATAAGTTACAAGAGCAGCTTAATGCCACTGGAGAAAAATCAAACTTCATTAACTTTTCGAGTCGTGCGTGTCGGCGAGTCACAAGATTCGTCCATGAAGTGCTAGAAGAAGGGGAGTCAGACACCATAAAACAGCTGTAAACTTCAACAGAAATGCTTTTAGACATCTCCATATTCCAAAGGCTAAGCAAGTCTACGGAGTTGCTTTACAAATCTCAAGAGTTAACACAATAACAACAATTTAGAGACTCAATTCCGGAATGTAGGTGTCGATCACAACCCCATAAAGAACACCTGCTCCAGACCACACCACACTAAGAGAGAAGAAATATAACTATCATTACCGGGTCCTCGTTTTCTACCCTAAGACCCTGATATCATATCACGAGAGTATCTTTGAGACGAAATAAACTGCCTTAAACTCCGTCGATTCTAAACTGGTATATAACACGTGTCTAAGAGACAGAAACTTTTTAAAGTTGCTATCCAAAGGAGATTAATTCCCACTAATCTTTTTGTGGTCTATTCAAGATGATTAAGAGTTTAATTGTACATCTACACGTTTGACCCTTTGAGTACAAGTGCTGCAACCCTTGAGCGCGAAGGTATGACCCTTTATTACGACGGCATAGGCCTTGGGGTGCGACTGCTTGGCCTTTTGACATGACCCTTAAGGGCCGGGTTCAAGGCCAAGCCATCAGTATACCCAAAAGGCAAACAAACATACTTGAAAGTCGTACCGTCGTGCTCGTGAGGTCACACCGTCGTGCTAAAATTATAAAAAGACATCTCACTTGACAGAGAAAATCCGGACTTTCCGCCTTCCCCCTGATAATGTTCCATCCACATCCCTGCTTTACAAGACTAACTCGATGACGCTGCATGTGAATCATAACTCCTTCTTGGGATGCCGCATCTCTGCCTCTAATTCACACTCTTTGCTGTAGGATACTCCAATGATTTCCGTAACTCGAAAATGGAGGTCATTGTCTCTAAGGACAAAGATGGGTATGTTTGTTGGCATAGCAGTCCCAACGGTGTTGTATGAATGCGAGGCATAAGCGCTGTATAAAAAAAAAAGGAAGGTAAAGAAGAGGGTGGACGTGTTGTAAGTGAAACTGAAATGCAAAGGATTCGATGTTACTTTTAAAATAACCTAAAAATGCTGCACCATTTTCACTCACTTACAGCACTGAGTCCTTCTAATACACATACCTGACTCAAGCGAGCTGCATCTCTTCCTCTCATTCATCTCTGACTCAGGAATACTGTATTTGCTCACCGCATCTACACTCCTCACTATTCCTCACCCCATCTAAAGGCGACACCACCATTCAATATAAGCCCCCCTCCCCCTGAAATTCCACGCCTCTTCCATTCCCCTTCGTGTACACGACGCTCCTCGCTTCTTTTGACTTCCTTGGATTCCACAACCCCCACCTTCTCTCTACCCGCCCACTCGCCTCCAGTTCATCCCCAGAACCTTCCCGAATTCCAGGACCTTTCCTCTCTCTGCCCCCTTCATCGTCGGGGACTCTTAAGCTATGCCGGTGCCTGCCCCCTTCCATCTTCCCCTCGCCATTGAAGGGCTCTCCACGGTCTTAGGTTTCCCTTTCATCAGAGCTGAGGTCCTCCAGGGTTCGACAGCTAGACATGGCTTTAGAGGCTGATGTAATTTCCAAGAATCTTTACCGCAGACGTTCCAAACTGGAAAAAACGATAAATCACAAACACTTCAGACAGCAGGAAGTGCAAAACACAGGCGTTATGCCCAAAAGAGACTCGTGATCACAGACCTTCCAGACAACAGAGTTCAAGACCCAGACAAATCACACCCGCAACAGACAGCAGAGCACTGACTAAAGATATTTCATACAAACAGACCACCTCCTTTACAACCTAGCCTAACCTAACGAAACCAAAGACATTATGAATAACACAGCCGAAAAGAACCTTAGAAATCCACTGACACTCAACACTGTAGAATCAGGACCAACTATATTTCAGTTAACGGGGGAGTGATATTATGGACTTTTCAAATAAGAGTTTAGATCATCCACTATTCAGAGGAAAGCACACACCACAGATGTTCCATACAGTAGAGAAGCAGGCCACAAACATTCTACAAACCAGACGCCAATATACAGACACTCTACAGGAGGGAGAGTCCATCCCGTGAACGTCGTAGAGTCGTGGACCAAACAGTCCAGACGACAGACTTCCCAGACAACGGGCTGCAGACCACAAAGATTATAGAAAAAAAAATAGACCACAAATAATTATATAATCAATATTTGGAAAAAATTTTCAAAGCCCAAAGATTGAAATCCAACCTATGTAACAGCCACTCACCACCCTGATGGTTGGCTGTCTTGAAGGAAGAGAATGAATTACTGAGTCAGTGAGTCACTGAGTCAAGCCACAAAAATCTCGAAGTAATGATCTTCGTGTCTCAGACTTCGCTCGCTCTTGCGCCTTATGCCAGGGTTTTTGTTCATAAAATAATTTGACATCTGACCACTTGAGTTCAACGACTGTAATACAGGTGTTTCTTGTAAATCACCTAGATATTAGAAAAAATATACAAAAATGATAAGACAAAAATGAAGGGAGAAAATTATAAATATAAAACTCTATGACTATCAAATCCAACTGACAGGAACAGAAGGTCGATAAGTAATTACTTTGAGAGAGTTTCAGCATTAAATATTTCTTTCCCCGCCTCTGAGACGGTTGGTAAAAACAAGTTATTTGTAAAAGTAACTTCGTACTCTAACAAAGTCTGACATAAACTCCTCCTCTCCAGGGGTTCCCTCATAGAGCATTCCTTCTTCCCTAATCTCCTCAACGTCTCCTCTCCAGCTGCAGCACTTGAAGCAACAGGAGACGGACGACAGTGACTCCTTGCTCATTAATGATGGAGTACTTGAGGGATCTGTTCTTGCCCCTGCACTCTTTTTCTTTTCCATATTACTGGCATCCTCCACATAGTCAAAAAACCATACAGAGTCAAAAAACCATACAGATAATACAAAGCCCCAGAGTAATCTTGACTCAAAAAGCTTCCATCCCTCTTGTCAGTCCTGACCTTACGTTTGCTGCACACCAAGAAAGCTCAAACCATGTAACATTTAGTGCAATGCTCATTTCTGGTAAACCAACCAATTCTCAGCAAAGGACTCTGGTTGAACCTATTATCATACTAAGATTCTTTTACCGACCAAAAAAAAACACAATGTTACCTTGAATCACCGTACACATGAATCCGCTGAGGATACACGTAGAATACTTTTGGCTACGTATTTTGTCGTCGTTCATATTTCGTATCATCGTAGTTGACGTTCCTCAATAATGCTGATCCTGACATTAAACACTGTGGCCACATTTAAGGAGGTACGCCCCAGACCCCTTCAGCCCTCCTCGACAATTCCAGTCTAAGGCTATACGTCTTGCTGACAACCCGACCCTCACTTCCTGCCTTCCTCCCCCTAATGACCGTCACAGCGTTGACTTGATTGATTGAAGACACATTAGAAACTGTAGCCTGTCGCGTGTAAAGTCCCTCTGGTGCGGCTAGAAGGATTCGGTAATTACACACGTATCATTACATCTGGGATATGCACTCCTCTGGTACATAAACGTTTTCCTGCCTTTAAGATGAACTGAAGATCTGTAGGTACAGCAGACGAGAGAGAACAAGGAGATAGAAACGGTGTGTGGTAAACGAAGCCAAATACGGGCAAATTACCTCTGGGAAAGGGACATGACTCTTGCGAGGCTCTGTGATAACTTGCTTTTACTTACAGATTTGCATTCCACTGAAAAGCTCTTCAGGGATGTCTGACTTCTCAGATTTTCCCTAACGTTTGAATCCAAACCTGACAAAGACAAATGGGAAATCATATAAAAAAAAAATTATCTATAATCATCAAACGTCCGTCAGTGTGGCATCTGGAAGCGAGAGTAGATGAACTACATTCTTGCAGCACCAAGAGGACCGGCCGGGGAGCTGACTGTGGAACCCAGTGACGACGTGCGTGCTGGCACACAGTAACCCAGTTATGCAGATTCATGGTGACTTGCGTTGGTCCAGACACAAAGTGAACCCTAGTCCCTCTCCTCTTTCTCTCTCACTCTCTCGTCTTTCACACTAAGCGAGTCTGTGTATGTGGAATCATTGTGGACTTCTTTTTCTTAATGTCTGCGAAGTTTAAAGCCCTGTCATTCCTTTACTATGCAGAGACTAACTTTGTAATCTTATGTTCCCTTCTGCGGACGTTTGTAGGAGCAAACAAAACTTTATCCCGAAAGAAAATGGGATGCTGTATGTAAAAAGGCTTCCCTTTTAGATATAAAAACTAAAAATCTAAGCTAAACGCATATTAAACTCCTTTTTACATGTGGAGAATAGAGACTCCTTATTCTAAAATGAACTCCATGGACCATAGGCTGTGAAACCCTTTATGCCCACACGAGGTAAACCCTTTCAGACAAGACACGGGAAAATGAACCTCTTGAGCTGGACTCGTGTCTCGGTCCACCGCCGACCTGCGGGAGGAGGATGGAGGGAACGACGCTGTTCTCATATAAAACGAACTGGAACCAAAGTTACGCTGAACTGAGCTGTCCTCAGTACGTGGCCGTGCAATCTTCTGGTGGAAATTGACTCTGCGGTTGCCAGTTGACTTTCACCCTTGGAGTTTCTTGTGTTTAGTAACTCACTAGAAATATCTAATGTGTAAACTGCTGATAACGAGATGAAACCTCGTTAGGTTAGCTTGTATCTAGAAGAGAACATGGGAGCTTTTTGCGCGTGAGTAGTTAGTTACCCGAAGACGAGTTGCCATTCATTTGTGGTTGTATTTTCCAAACGCTAACATATGGTCTGGTACGGAGGCAAAGTCAGATAAGCAAGGATCTCCAAAGGCAAAAGGTCCTGCTAGGCCAGCGTGGGGAGTGGTATGTAAGGGGAATGTTATGGAGGAGGTTGTTGCGTGCGTGTGAGGCGTCCCGGGCGGGCGCGGTGCTCTGGCAGAGGTGACCTTGCACCAGCACCAACCCTAGCAACGTCGGGGAGGAGGAGGGAGGCGGGTGGGAACGCTGCTGTTGCCGGATGGAGGAAGGCGGAGGTGGGATCGGGGAGGGACGAGGGTGGGTGGAGGTGGAAGGCGCGGTGGTGGGAGGGGGAAGGAGCAGGAATAGAAGGGAGAGGTGAGTGGGATGGTGAGGCGAGAGAGAGAGAGAGATGGATGGGCTTTTGCGATGGTTAGAGATACACATACACAAGAGAGAGGAATAGAAAACGCGATGTTGTGGGAGGAAGGAGTTAGATGTACAGGCACGGCAGACGGACAGAGGGACTGAAGGGCGTCTCAGAGTGTGAAGACGTGAGTCATTTGTCGGAATCTAAATTCCACTGACAGTTTGACAGCCTGAGACCTTTTGGAAATTCTCTTGACCTAAACAGGGACGCAGTGGCGTAAGTCTCCTCTGAGACTGGCTCATTCACCCCTTGATTTCCAGTGCTGGTTGATTTTCTGGCGGCGCTGATGCTTCACTCGTGACAACCAGACGGTGCAAAATGTGTCGTCATCTTCGTGTTCCCACACCCTTGGTTCTGCTGCTCCACCCCCCCACCACCACCCTCCACGCCCACCTCCCCATCTAACCTCCCTCCCACTGGTCCCTCCCCCCTCCCCAGCCCATCGAACCTCCCTCTCCTCCCTCCCACTCTGGCACTCCCCCAGACCTACCACACTCCCCACGACGCTCGGCTGCCTCTCTGACCACCAATGTGACCAAACAAACTGAACTTACGAGATGGACTTTCTCAGTGCCCTAATTCAACCTGCTGGAGCGTACACTGAAACGCATACGCTCATAGAAAAGAGCGAAACAAGTTACGTAAAGAGACGGGAAGACTTTCCTTTGCCCACAGTAGATGATGATAAGGATGAGGGTTAGGGGACAAGTTAACCAACTATCAATCCCTAGGGCGTCACGATGATGGCAAAGTAAAGCAGCTCTGTATAGTCCAACGACACATCACAACGGGAGAACACGAGACGTTAGGCAATAGGAATGTTCCGTGGAGGAACGCGAGGAAGCATTTCCTTAATCAAAGAACACCTGAACACAGGTAAAGTAAAGGCAGATGCCAGTGGAACATTGAAAAATCTGTATGCTAGAAAGCTGAGTTCAGAGACGCGGCTTCATAAGTGTGCAGCTCCCACCCTGTAAGCAAAAAAGTAAGTATTCATAAACAATTAATCACACATATATGGCGCATATGAGAGGCTTTATCACCAGGAGCACAGCCTCGTTAAAGAACTCCCCGCTCTAAAGGAATCCATCATTTCCCTGCTACTGGGAGAAGCGCAGCCTTGGAGCTGCAGGAATTCCTAAGAAAGGGGTCCTGGGCTAATCATAAGAATACAAATGGACAAATCCGGTGGCAGAGTCGAGTGAGAAGCACCAAAAGCTGGTTTCTGAATTTGGGAAAATGTTTAAAAGAAGAAAGTTTAAAGTAAAGATGAATAGAAGCTGAGTTATCAGGTTTAGCCGTAAAAACAGACAGGTATTTGGAGTGGGAGTTTGAATGGAGACAACGTGGAGGAAGTGGAGTGTTTTAGATACCTGGGAGTGGACATGGCAGCGGGCGGAACATGGGATCTGGAGTGAACCTTAGGGTGGGTTGGGGGAGCAAAAGTCTTCAGCGCACTGAGGAATGTGTGAAAAGAGAGGTCTTTTAGGGTAAAAATGGGTATGTTTGATGGTACAGTAATCCTGTCAGTAATGTATGGATGCTCAGAGTGGAGCTTAGACAAAACTGTAAAGGTTGGGGTGAATTTGTTGGAAATGAAATGCTTGAGGTCAATGCGTGGTGTTAAGAGGCTTGATTGAATAAGAAACGATAGGGTAAGCAGCAATAAGAGGAGTGTGTATGGAGATGAAGAGGGTTTGATGATGTGAATTGGGCATTTGGAGAGGTTGAGTGAAGAGAGGTTGGCTGAGAGGATACATGTCAGAAGTGGAAGGAACATGGAACAGGGAGAAACCAAGAAGGTGGAAGGACGGAGCAAAAGGTGTCTTTAAGGTTCGGGGTCTGAACATGCAAGAGGGTGCGAAGCGTGCGTGGCATAGGGCGAACTGGAGCAATTTGGTTTACAGGGGCCGACGTGCTATCAGTGGAAAACTACGGCCAAGTTTGCGGGGCCTAGTTTTGGACAGGGGGCTCTGGTTTCGGGGCATATACACGACAGCTATGGAGTGGATGTAAGCGAATAAAGCCATTTCTTCGTATGTTCCTGGCCCTATCCCCCTCACGAGGTAAATAGTAAACATGAATGAAAAAGAGAGAAAAACTAGGAGGAGACAACCGAGGAATTTTACCGTGTCTCTCATTCATCTGTTCTTTGAATTCCTCCTACCATCATACAGCTTTTAAAACTTCTCTACGTTATCCACCACCCGTAAATCGTGAATGTATTTCTTTACGTATTTCACTTGCAAGTTTTTTCTTAATTTCAAGCTAAGGAGTCTGGTTGCTCTGCCTTTGAATCTCACGAAGAACCATTCACTGTTGACATCAAAGTGGTCAAATCACCACCTACTCTTCTCTCGTACAACTCTTTCATTTCTGGTGAATTGCTTTATGCTCTTCTCTGGACCTTCACTGATGATGGTTCACTATCCCTTTAAGCGCTGTGACCAAACTTGATGATCACATTCTTGTTTTGGCATAAAACAAGATGTGAACAGCTTGCCAAACATTCCCTTATCCAAGTAACTGAGTTTCTAGTGTGTGTGTGTGTGTGTGTGTGTGTGTGTGTGTGTGTGTGTGTGTGCGTGCGTGCGTGCGTGCGTGCGTGTTAATATATTTGCTGCGAGTATTATTCCAGTTTTCTCAGGCTCAGGAAACTGTTCGGTGATGTAGAGGAAGAGGAGCCACAGTTGCCAGGTAGGAGACTTGTCAGGCGAGCAGGAAATTCTCGTCGATGTGCTGGAACGTCCCGTACGTGCGCGTGCGGTCGACCTCAATCAGGTGAGAGTGACAGTGTGTTACGCCTCACACCTGATTACAAGCCAACCCCTTGAGGACGAGATCTCCAAACCTTTAAGTACGATGACTTAGCTTCTTGGGTACCAGTCACTGAGCTGATGAGTACGAGAGTTTAACCCCCCTTGAGTATCTTACGTCCAGAGAATTAACCCCTCAAATTCCCCCACGTGCGAGAACTTAACTCCTTCAACCCCGTGAGTACGAGGACTTGGTTCCCCGAGCGTCTTGAACAAGAGGATTTAACCCCATTAAACACACTGCCTTAACCTATATCAAGGACTCAACTTGGAGTACCACTACTCATCTCATCGAGGACACAACCTTAACCCCTTATGTGAGATAGAATCCCTTTATAACCCATAAGTCTGAAGGCCTTGTCTTTGACTGTCGGGTTTTAAGGGCAACAGCATCGTGCATAGGGACATTCCGTTGTACTCAAGGGGGCTCAATGAAAATTTGGTTCCTTTATCGAGACGGTGGACGGTAACCCTAAAACAGGATAACCAAGCTTTAAAAGCATGAAGGATGAGCCACTCTGTCTGTACACTAAGTGTGAGAGACTATTCATCCCGCGTGTCACACTTGGCGCTCTGACCACAGTGCAAACCTTCATCCCATATCAGCACAATTCACAGGTACCTGAACTGCCGGATCTGATTATATTATTATTTCTGCACTGAAAGGATAACATCAGTCGCGCTGCTTCCCACTGAATCAAACAGTATTAAAGTATCCATGATTATATGCTTAAGTATCTTGTGACAGAAATAAAGATTATGACCTCTAATGATATCTACAAGCTGTTAGCAGAAACTTAATATCTTTGAGCCCGTCAGTGTGTGTGTGTGTGTGTGTGTGTGTGTAAAAATAAATAAATAACGGTTTATTGGATTTAGGCAACCATTCGGCTGAAAATACTCAGTGAAGGTATTACAGATATTGCAGAACTGGGAGGTCATGATAGTTACTAGTTAACTATTCATAAAGGAGCTTAAGAATAATGTGTGGACATGTGTTTCTGATCACTATCTGTGATTACTTACTGTGTGTTAAGGAGAGCAAGTTTTGCACTTGTGTTGCCCCGCCTCGTAACCTTGTACATATGCCATGTCTTTACTCCTACGTAGGTATATATGAATGCATACATACCCCAGCCAAATCCAGGTGTGTGTGCATGTGTACCAGTGAGTGTGTGCATTTTGTGAACACGTCTTTGGAAAAAGAGAATAGGATGGTGCAGGTCATGGAATGTTGGGTCCGAAAAATCTTTAAAAAAATGTCTGTGCACTGTGGAGGTGACCTTTCAGACGGGAGGGTGTGAGGGTCTGATGGAGACCAAGAGAGACGACATCAGAAATAGCAACCAGTATCTCACAAACGTTCACAATTTAATTTACACATTACTAATATCAGAGAAACGTCTGTTGGAACCATCACTGTAATTATGGAGAACAAAGGGGTGTTCTTGGACCTAGATTTTTCAAAGGAATAATAAAGCCAACAGTCCAACTGTGGAAGTAAAGAATTATACAACGAATCAACCAATTCCAGAGTTGCCTACCCTCACACAGCTATCTGTGGTGCAGTCATGAACACAAACTCCTTCACACTACTGATTCTCCGACCTGCCGGAACCAGTCTCCCGAGGTGCTGGAGCCTGGCTGTCCTCTGGCGTCGGGATTCCAAACCAAGGGAGCCCAGCTCCCCTATTCTTTCCTCAGTTGGCGCCCTTTTTTCAGGGATAACCCAGGAGTGAAACACAGCGATCTTTGAAGTTATGGCAACCTTGATTCAAACACCCATAATTTGGTTAACGAAATCAGAGAATTCTTCAGATATCTGTTAACACTAATCAATCTTTCATAGTTCGTTTAATGTTATTATGATCCTTAACGTATATACACTACCCAGAAATATTTCCTATTTTTAACACCAACGTTCGTTTTGTTCTTCTGGGAATACGCTTACATTTGTGTCATACTCTTGTCACATGATGGTTCATGACACTAGATTTATAGGCCAATATTTACTCTCCACACTGACAAGCCTCCAATGAAACACATAGCTTACTAGCCTTTAGTAAGACAGATATTACAGAAGGTAAACTTTTGCACACCGATATAGACTGATAAAAAAAGAGCATCCGCGTGCGTTTCCACCCAACCTGTGTCTTTTTCTTGTGTTGAGATTCTGAAACATATGAAGGTCAAAGTTACCTTCGTGTTAGCTCAATGACCCACCAACCAAGAGATATCCGCAACTTCGGCTGATGTACTTACGCTCTCAAAATCACGGGGTTTGCACCACTCAGTGCTTGATGAAACTTATGTAACAGTAATATGGATATAATTCGTTTCAAGTAGGGAGAGAGGGGTTGAAGACATAACAAGTAAGGTCTTTGTACCTGGCACACTCCCTCGCTCCCAGGTTGTATAAGGCGCCACGCCCTACTCCCACTATAACCTGCAGTTTTAC
>JAYMFT010270105.1:0-10639 GCA_038088735.1 Panulirus argus
ATGTCTTTCCCAATAACTATGACTTGGCTCATTTCAAGAGACATGTTTTTCACTTTCTCAAAAATTTGTAAATACTTCCCCTGTCTGTTTTTCCTCGTTTTTCAATTCTCTCTATATTTCAATTAGGGCCCGGCCTTGATGTGGACTTTTGTCCGTGACTGGAGCCTTCAACGTGAAAAAAAAAAAAATCTGAGAGGCATTTCTGAGGTGTGGCATCAGCTTCTGACTCCTGTGGACCTGTTCTTTAGTTTTCTATAATCAGTCGAGGGTCAGAGAGAAAGCTCTTTGAAATTGATTATTATGGTGCTCTTCTTTTCTTCCATCCTGTGTGCCTGATATATTAGCAGTATTATGGTATTTTTATTTTAATGGTATTTCTCATATATGACCAACTAACTTGCAGTACATTTTAACTGCTACGTTGTATACTGGACGGTTACAAGGGCGTGTTATTTATCGGCTTGACACTAAACTTCTATTGACGTTTTACATTTCACTCACCACTTGATGTTTAGTTTGAAAATAATGTTAATTCTAAATAGGTCCACTTTCACATGTTATGTGTTTGTCTACAGGAGGATGGTATTTGCGTTTACGACAATTTCTTTGTGTGTGTCGCACCTAAAGTCATCATCAGCAGGTATCACAGGTGTATGCCATTTCAGAGGACGTCAAGCCTGTCCCCATTATCAAAATTTCATGTATAACCCCTAGCTTATATTTCCTCATGTCGTATGCCTTGCAATTTTCATTAGGCCTCCCATATCTTATATCTTTCCCTCATTTTCCAGGACCGCTACGCCTTCGCTTTGCTGACGCCTTCTATCGACGAGTCGCAGGACTATAACCTGTTGGGAGGGTACCAGAACAACAGCCACACTGTGCTTCGCTTCTCCCGCCCCTGGACCACTTGTGACGACCACCACGACTTCCAGCTCTCGGTCAGTGTCTAGGACGTCTCCAGAGGCTGTGATGCCAGGGAGAGAGAGAGAGAGAGAGAGAGAGAGAGAGAGAGAGGAAGTAAGAAACAATGAGATATATGGTGAGAAAAATAAGAATGGTGGGATTTAAGGTAATAAAGAGACATAATAAAAGAGAAGGAACGAAATAGAAAAACAGACGAGTTCCATCGTTTGCTTATAAAAGAATGGTATATGTGTTTGCCTGTAAACCTCTTCAGTCCACACGACTTGTGACACTGTCAACGTGACATTAACCGATACTGTGGTTGTACAAATAAATGTCATCGGTCAATTTCCTGTGCTTGGTGGCAGGAAATTACGTCTCCAACCTTTTATTGGAAATGTTAGTGTTAAATAAATCTATTGACAAAATTCATCCAGTTTCGAGGACGTGGAAAAGATCGCAAAAATTAAACAGTCGTTTTAGTATCATCTTCAAGTTTACGGAATCCTTATGTGGATCAAATGTTGTCCTCTACTTCCCGTTTTCTTCTCTTTAATGTGGTTAAATGTGGAAAACTTGGCAACAATAATGTTTCACTTAATGTGCGTGAGTACAACAATAATGTTAATGATAATAATTTGTAATGATAACAATAATGATAATGATTATGATAATGACAATATAGATATTTAGTATATGATATTAATAATGATAATTATGATAATTATGATAATAATAATAATAATAATAATAATAATGATAATAATAATAATGATAATAACGGAAAAGGCAAACAATATATAGAATATACAGACATTATAGAGCACATACTATAAAAGAGAGCAGGAGAAACTAAGAAAATACTATTTGGAATGGCTGTTACTTATTTAATGATGAGGTTCACAGTACATAGGAAAAATAGACAACACATGGCAAAATAGCCCATTTCTACGTTACCTGTTTTGAACTTAAATATATCTGTGCCTGTGCTAAGTAGATGAGGTAAGGCTAGAACAGTGAAAAGGCTTTCTGCCCCACCCTCTACTCCCTTCAGCAACAACAACTAGAAGAAGAAAGAATGGAAGAAAAAACATGCGTTGATGAAGGAAGTTTACATGAAATTCAACAGGTTAGAACGAAAGAATGGTCTGCTATGAGATCTAAATGCACTGTCCGATCCTCAGTTGCACTTCAGTATATTCTTGAGGTCCGGAATGAGGAAAAGAAATCACCTTGCATGTTTGATTTCACTCCTATGTTCAGTGAGTAGATCCGGAACTGATGAAAATTTTGACTAACAAATTTTTGATGGTAACTTATTCCAGTGTTTAACGCATCTATTAGCACTTAAACTTTTGATCACGTCACCATTACATCTTTTAGTTTTGTTTTATTCCGTTTGTCTTAATACCTGTATCCTCTTATATTTCGTATAGATCCATGTGATTTACGTTGTTGAATTAATAAGAATTTTTAAATTCTCTATCAAATAACCACAACGTTTACGCTTCTAACATCAGGTTTCTCAGAGATGGAATCAGGTTTGTCGCCTGTCTTTGTACTTGTTCCAATTTTTCCTGTCTTTCTTGTGATTTGTGGACCAAAATTGGACTGCATATTCAAGGTGTCGTCTCATTAGAGACGTTAGAATTGTTTCTGGTGTTTTGTGGTTAATGTATCTAGCTATGAGACTTAGCTTCCGGTTTCCTATTTCAAATGCTGCTAAACACTGTTGAATATATTTCAGATTGTCATGAACAACAACTTCAAGTTCCATCTCTTCATTCTCTGTAATTCGCGGATTTCCAGATATTTGTTGATTGCATTACCCTTTTTTATCTTCAAAGCGTATAACTTTACATGATATTTCATCTTTCATTTGTCTAACCACTCTACTAGATTGATAAAATAACTTTGAATTATTACAGTCCTACCAATTTACAACACTATCTCTTCGTTTTGTATTTTTCGCATGTTTGGAGATCTTAGATACGAGACCCGGTTCTCAGTCGTTAATGTATAATATGAAAACAATATGGCCAAGGACCAAACTCTGTGGTACACCATCTGTCATGTTCAGCCAGTCTAGGCCTCTCAATACGGAACTAAGCAATGCTTTTTGCCTCTTACCCTGTCACTAAGCCAGGCATATAGTTCGCCCCCTGTTCCATGTGATTCTGATTTGCATAGCTTTTGTAAGTCAAGGTATATCACATTAGATGGGACTTTTGAGCCACGGTTGCCATATGTAAAAACTGAAAAATTTTAGCAAATTTGTTAGACTAGATCATTTGTTGTGAAAACCATGTGCCTGATATTTTTTCGTAATCTAGAAATGTCACAGTTTTATGTCTTAGTATCTTTATTTTCGCCATCATTTTATCTAGAACAGACGTAAGTCTAAAGAAGTCCAGGGCACATATCGTATATCCTTTCTTATACAGAGAGGTAACATTCGCCAGTTTCTCTCCGTTAGTGATTTGTTAGATATTTTTGCATTGGAAACTATCCTTCGCCGTCTGACCTCTCAAAGTGCTTTACGATTCACAAAAGTCTTGGAATTCAGTTGTTGGCCCAGTTTACGAGACTATCTTCATTGGTATGTGATTCCTATTTGTGATTACTCTTTTTGGAGCCCAGGGAAGTTTTATTCATGTTTCCTCTTCCCTTAACACAGGAGATATGTACCTTATCTTTACTCCTACTTATGTATGCACTCATAAACGCAGACACACCATCCTAAACCTAAGCCAAGTGCCTATTTCTCGACCAGCCCTTAGGGTAGGATGAACACTTGGGTTGGGTGTAGCCTGACTGCCACGCCCAGGATTCGAATCCATGCGGGTCCTACCCTTGGTTTGCCCGTGCTGACTCATAGTCAATAAAGCTAACCACTACGCCACGGAGGCCCGGGACCGTGATAATATGTGTGTGTGCAGGAATGTGAAAGGTATGCCCGCCTACCTGCACTTGGTCCCTGACCTCGATTTGACCTATCCTACCACTCTCCTTACCTGCTTTGATTACAGCTTCTACATGGTAAAGTACCTCAAGCTGCCCTCTTTGGCCTTCTCCGCTACCTGCCTCGTTCTCAACCTGCGTCAGCAGACTCATCCTGCCATATTCTCTGTTTTACTCCCTGCCTTTATCTGTGAAGTGCCCTCTACTACCTAGGAAAGGATATCAAGCCGCCCACTTCCTCAGTGTTCTCTACCTTCCTCGTTCCTCACCTGCGCCTGGTTTGTGGCAACTGTTTGACCTATCTTGTCATGTTCTCTGTCATCCTGCTTTCCTCTTTCTGTTTTCTTATGTTCTAAATACTGAACCAGTCTATTTATATCGAATAAAGAGCCTAATATTCTTGTCTAACACTTTGCCAAGACAGGCTTTGCCGATTCGTATGGGGTTATCCTTGACATAGAGGATTCTTAGGCTGAAAAGTTCTCATAAAGTAATACAAAAACGATTTCCTTCTTCCTAATGATAGCCCCAATTCCATTGTTAATCCCCAGCATTCAAGTGAGGGTAAAAAAATTTACATCATATTCGGTACAAAAACTTGCATCATATTTAGGCAGCAACCCTGACTTGAGTACTTTCCTGCGGTCCTCTTTAAATTTTCATATGAGAGCCTTATACTTTGCTATAGCTTCCTCTTATCCACCACTAGCTATATCATTAGTCCCATCTGGACAACAAAATTCGTGTTCTCGGGAGTGTTTGAGACAATGTTTTCAACCTTCCCTAAGAGATCATCTGTTTAGCGCAAGGAAAGCACAAATTCTCTGTCCCGGAGCTGATCTTTAACTAAGGAGTCCCCAGTCAGAATGATGCTAAAATCATCCAGTACTTCATCCTCTAATAAACTAAGTCTGTGATGGGTCGATACCTCCTTAGCCTGATCTCAAACTGTTAACCGACAAGTCCACCTAGCAGTTTGCATGGTCACCATCCTAGTTTCTAAATTACCTACCCTATTCGTTATAAAAGATTCCCTTTTCTGTATCTTTACTGTTTTTACAGTAAAAAAGCCTGCATCACTTTTCCATAGTTTTATCCTATAGTCGAAATTCTCATAATGCTTTAGTAGTCTTCCTAATTTTTACCTGCAGTTTTTCAATAGTTTCGCCACATAAACACGAAAATAATTTATCTTGTTCCCTGATGAAGTCCCTGGCAAACTCCCTCATACAGCTAGCGTAGCTATAACGTGGAGTAGGTGCAATTTTGTGTATCGCTAAGGTCACTATATGCATAGGAGAAACAGATAGTTGTTCCTAAAGCTAATTGGGATGGGTTCCAGGTAGTTTTGCTTCCAAACAGCAACCCAGGGATGAGGGATGATGGTAGATATTGGTGGCAGGAGCATCGCAGTAGCTTCCAGAACAGTTGGACAAAGTCTCCGTGTTGCTTGGAGAAGGTCAGGAAAGCCAGTGCACTTAGCTCCTTCTTTTCATACAGTGACCCACATGGCATAGGCAAAATATGCCCCAGTAAAGGGCCATTCCGGATGAAAATAATAAAGTGAGAGAAAAAGAAAGTAAGAATCAATCAGGGCTCTGAAGGTGTCTGTAAACATGAGTTTTAAAGGCTGAAAGGTTATAGGAAGAGTGAAGGGAGGAAATGGATTCCACTGCTTAGCTGTTCGAGGGAAGAAGGTGTAATAACGGACAGTCTTCGAGTGGTCGGTCTCCATACAGAAACTCTGGGAAGCAGCAGCCAGATACGTGCTTCTGGTAGAAGTCCTTAAGGGCAAGGACACACGTAAACAGCTGTCGAGAACAGTGACTAAAAAGAGAAAAGAGACAAAGCACCAACATCCCGGCGTACAGAAAGGTATGGTTGAGGAGAGGTGATAACATGAAAATAAATGAGTTGGACGGATTTTGATTCCGCACTGATTTTTTTTTTTTTTTTTTACTTTAGGTGAGACGTCACGGGCGACTGAATGTCCTAATCAAGGCCATCTTATCAAAGCTGAATACATATAAACCCTAGCCTAAACCTGGTACCCATTGCATCGACCAACCCAAGTGTAGGACGAACAGATGGGTTTACTGTAGATCCATTGTTGCGACCAGGATTCGAACTTATGCTTTTGATCCTGGGCGGCCCGTGAATGGGTCACAGTCAGCAACGCCAACCGCTATACCGCGGAGGTGTAACGGTGGAAGGAGAGTTTTGGCTGATTATGACGTTGTTGATGGTGTTCCAGTTTTCTTACATGCATGGAGAGCGATTTGTACAGAACTGTTGCCATCACCAGCACAAATGATAGAGTTGTCGGCGTACCTCCATCAGGAAGATGCATTCATCAGGATGAAGAAGCACAAGGGTCTCATCTTCGTGTCCTGTGAGACGCCATTGAAGAATGACAGAAAGGTGAAAATGGCGTCTCGGACTCATGAAGTCTAACAACGTATATCGAGGAATGAAATGAGACTTCGCAGCCCGATGTTGTTGACAATCAAGTTATGGGTGACTTGGTCGAGATCTTTGATGATATGATAGAGGGTGGAAACCACAAAGGCGATGAATAAAGACTAGGAAACAAACAAGACAGTGGATGGTAAAGTAGATTTTCATATTATCAAACAACTGAGAGTGTGCGAAATTTGCAAGGCTTTTGTAAGTCCAAATATACACGAGATGGCATCGGATTAAGGCTCACTGGGAGATTGTGGAATTGTTGACTTCGTAATGTGTGGATACATAGGAAGTCCAGCAACCAATAGGACATCTTAATTAACAGAGGGAAGCATTGCTGGTGGAGTAGAAGGGTTTGGTTAGTTCTGGGAAAAGTTTGTAGATTCTCTTAGGTAAGTAAGCGTTTCTAGAGTAGGATGACTGGTGAGTTTGTGCCAGTTACTCCATATTTATCGCAAGTAGCTTTTTTTACATTTAGGCACACGCAAATAGTGAGCATTTGTTTGGAGTTAAGTCCACTCGTGTAATTCAAAAATAACTGTCTTTACCAACGCCAAGAACATTGCCCCGTCGCCCATATTAAACAGAACACAGCATTCACCTGAGTCACCACAGGCTGGTTGCAAACACTCATTGTTCTTAACCGGTATGTAAATCATGAAGCCTCTCAGATGTGGAAGAATACTGTCATATCTGAGTGTGAGTGAGGTCGGCTTAGCTTGTTCACTGGATGCCGAGTGAACCTCACGAGGAAACATATTGATTCATTATGAGTCAGTGACGGGTACCATGTCGGGGGCAGTGCTTAGTATGCTACCCTCCTCTTGCTCCTCTCGTATATAATTCAGTCGTGGCCTAGCTGTCCGTAGCAGGGTGAATTATCATCCGTTATTATCATTCTTAAGGTAAGAAAATCTCTGGTTCAACAAAACCCCTTCCATTCCACTCACTCGTGAAAAATACATTTTTTTTTTCGATGTAAGTTTATTATATGTTGAAGATATGTAGCCCCGGCCTGGTGGACTCGCCACTAAATTCAGTTCAGTATTCTTATCGACCCGCGTCCTTCTCTCCCCCAACCAGTCTCTGGTATGGATTGACCTAAATGGGTCATCTGTTACCTGAATTACACCAAATTAACGACCATTGTCACATGCCTCACGTGAAGACTGCTCTCTCATACTGCTGTGATATTAATATATAATGTGTAATTGTTAGAGGAATCTTGTTTTTTCTTTCTCTCTCTCTCGCTAGATCACTGTAAGGTATCAGCATATATCACTGGCAGAATGGTAGGCAGTGGCGTCAGGATTATACAGAACTTGGACCATTGCGCATTTGAGGGTATACACGGAGTCGGAAATGCCATAGACAGTAAAGCAGAAGCTAAGGAGGCTAAGCAATGAGTGCTCAGAGGGGCAACGGGTCAGTGAAAAGTGTAACTCCTCTGCTAGGGGGCCACACCCCACTCCATACTAAGTGTAGCATAATGCACTACGTAACAGAGCGAGAGTTAATAACATGAAACAAGAAGGAAACACAGAAAATACCACGCAATGATGAGGCCTCATATGAGACAGTACTTTGACGGGACATGTACCAAGGTGATGGTAGAATAATAGGAGAGGTCAGTGTGGGAGAACTTACCATTGTTCGTAGAATATCGTTATTTCGTCATGCTTTTTTCGTCCTAGAGTGATCTTTTTCTAGTAGGTCCAGGCGAAGATTCTCATTAAATTTGTCAGATAGTCCCCTACGCGATGGGAATATATTGGATTTAATTCTAATTACAAATGAGTATCTCCATTAATAATGCTGAAGCTGAAGAAGAGTTTGGTACAAGTGATCATGGAAAAATTACTTTTCAACACTACATAATGCTGGTTACCATGACAATCGCGAAATCATTTCCTCTTGACAGGTAAATCTGGGACGATATGGTCCATGAATACGACATGAACGGAGCTTGGAAAAGCTTCAGTAAAATATTCAAAACAGGAGAGGGAACATAATCCAAAGAGGTGGAGACAATCTACCTCATCGGGTGCCAATAATTAACAAATTTCTTTAAATCCCACCATCACACCCGGGGTACCATCTGGTACTTAGCTTCAAATACCTCTGGTATATGTATGTTACTGATAATGGGCTGTATTGTAAGATGTCAATATCCGCAGATGGTGCGAAGCTGAGAAAGAAATCTACAAATGAAACTGAACGCCTCCAGTTCCAAACTGACATAGACAAACTGATGGACTTGGTTCATAGGTGGCAATTGAAATTTGATAGCGATAAATGCAAAGTGTTACCTATTAGTATTGAAACGAAAAAATATTTTTAATTTCATTTCTTAAAAGGGATAGAAATTCGTTCCACAAAATGCTTTTTTTTTTTACTCAAGTTTGTTGTTTATCCGCAGCTTCCTTAGGGAGAAATGCAAGAACCATGTGCTCTAGGACCAGAATTTCGGAACTCTTGTCATAACGAACTGAGATATTTCATCAGTATAGGCGCTAAACTTCATCTGAGTAGAGGCTCCAGAGCCTGGTTCTGTATCAGAGTCAAAAATTGACTCACTTGGCCCCATTCCATAACAGAAAGAAGGAAAACAATTACAGAAAAGTATCGACACATAATGCTAACCTAAAAGATTATTAAAGATTTTTTGAGGGACTTTGCTATGTAATATGACTACAGTTATAGAACGAAATGCTTTACACAGCCTGGGTACATGCGAGCACAAGGAGAGAAGATCGTGCCTTTGTCGGCAGCTCAATCACAACCGTGGGATAGTAGAGGCGCGAGCGAATGTACATTATGTTGACGTGACCATGGTATCACAGCGCAGACAATACATAGAGTGGCTAAAGCGGGTGAATTCAAAGATGCATCTACAACAACACCTGAAGTAGATCAGGTGATTCTGTTGTGTCCACCGTGAGCACCTCACTGCACCTCAGGAAAATACTTGCACCTCATCTCTTACCCATCTTCATGTCTGACTTATATACAAAACGCAGACAACGGCTTTGTGTTATTATTACAGATAATGCCGGAGAAAGTAGGGTAATCTCTTCATTAGAAGGCATCAAAGGCCCAAGGGCAGGGGCTTCAGACAGTTTGATTGATTATATTTGCAACAGTATTGTTATATTCCGTATTGAGCTAAAAAGGTCGACTGTAGCATCCATAAACGACTCAAGATATCGACAAGGCAACTCTGATACTTATTTCCCCATTTATTGATGTGCATACAAGGTATAATGTAACGACCTTAGTTACTATTACACAGTTTATGGAATAACTGGCCAGTTTGTTTCCCATAGCTTCATTATGCGGGAGAAGTGATAGTACATTTTATCAACATTACATTATCTGCGTTCACGAAATATAAGTATGCAAAATTTACACATTTCAGCAGCGTAGTAAATGCAGAGAGATGTATTTGATTGCAATAGTGAGCATGTTTGTACATAGTTGTTTTAAGAAAAGTGTAATTGTGGATATAAAACATTACTAGGCAGTTACGAAATGAATAATGCAAGGGAAGTAGATTCAAACTTGTCTCAACTGTAACATACACTCCATCTTGGAAACCCCACATAACGGAAATAGATAAGTCTGCTCTATGGAAATGGGAGTCCTGTTTAAATGTCGATATTTCGTTTCTTCCGAACAATTGCTCCATTTAATCAAGGGACTGATCCGTCCTTGTATGTAGTACTACTCCCTCATATTGGGATGATTGTAGCTCTGCATCCTTCTTTGGCAGAGGTGAGCCGAGAGCGGTCCTCATCATCAACTTTCCCCACTTGTCTTACGCCGCAATGTTGGTTCAATTTCCTTCGTCTACAGATATTACTATGGTTTTTGCTCCCTAGAGCTAGCTGTCTGCGTGCCCTCACTGCTAGCAAAACCATGCAATACTCGGCAAGCTGCTGCATCACATAATTACTGTGTGGCCGTTGCCAGCTCGAGGGTGGGCCGTTTTGATGACTGTTTCCTTCCCTAAACCTCGAGGCTTTGGAACTCTCTCCTTCTCGTGCTTTTCTCAATAACTATGAACTGGCACTTTTTAAAAGACAGGTTTATCACTTCCTCCACAATTTGTAATACTTTCCCCTGTCTCTTATTTTTCCTTTTCAGTAACCTTTCTATATATCAATAAGTCGTGAGCCAGATGTGGATTATTGTCCGTGACTAGAGCCTCCAAACTAAAAAAAAGTCTCCAGCCAGTCCATGTCATACCGCGCTGGTACATCTCTCTCTCTCTCTCTCTCTCTCTCTCTCTCTCTCTCTCTCTCTC
>JAYMFT010270116.1:0-10639 GCA_038088735.1 Panulirus argus
AAAAGGGGAGGGAGCGGGGGGCTGGAAATCCTCCCCTCCTGTTTTCACTTTTCCAAAAGAAGGAACAGAGAAGGGTGGCCAAGTGAGGATTTTTCCCCTAGGGTTCAGCCATCTGTTCTTGACGCTGCCTCGCTAACGCGGGAAATGTCGAATAGGTATGAAAAAGAAAATGCATATATCACATTAATTTTTTGTTCATTTGTTCTTTTTCTTTAACTCGTGTTAAAAACTTAACACACTTTTCACCAACTCTCTAAGCTCCCATTTGGTGCTATGAATATTTCACAAACCCAGAAAGGAATCGTAAGATTCCATAAGAGATTCAAGAGATAATAGTTAGTCGCTAATTGGTCTCTCCCCTCAATGAATAATTAGTGGTTGATTTATTCTCCAGTTAATGACTCCATGGTAGTGAGGTATTCATCGCTTTCCATTGGACTTTCTCAGCACTTTAAATCTTGCAGTCAGCACCGAGGAACTTTTTATCAGCACCCGACACATCATTTAAGTTTAAAGATCTTTTGAACTTCTTTATGAAGACTTTAAGTGTATGGTTGTACTTGATTTGCGTGCAAGTCGGTGTTGCCCGTGAGAATATGCCTGCACGTGTGTGTGTGTGTGTGTGTGCGTGTGTGTGTGTGTGCGCGCGCGCGAGTGTGTTTGCGTGCAAGCAGCACAGGCGTAACGTCATCAGCATGCGTCATGACTCGTGACGGTGTGCAGGTGTGACGCTGACACTGCGTTACGCCCTGCACGCTGTCGCCCTCACCTCCTCGCCTCTATTATTCCCTTCCACACCCCCTCCCCATCCCCCTCATGTCACACTCCCGCCTGCGTCACGGGTGTTGCATGTCTCACACCGTCACCCTGGTGACACCCCAACAACCCTCCATCCCCCTCCAACCACCACAGCCACCACCACCACACTACTGGCCGTACTCCTCCTGCAACACCTGTTGGTACGTATGTAACCTAAGGCAGCCACAACACCACAACCTGTTAGCTAACCACTACATAGTAACCAAAATTGACTCCGTCGAATTTTCGTTTCCCACCTCGAGGTGTTATCAGCCTGTTTATCCTCCCACGCACCAGCGGTCGTAGATCAACTACCGGATTGACCTTTAAGGATCCCTTGCTTGTTCTCTCTCTCTCTTTGGTCCTCAAGGTGTCCTTCTTAGCTGAGGTCCTGCTGGCCAGGCATGAGGACATCGAGGTAGCCGTCCCTCATGCCTTTCCCCTCTTTTGGCAATGAGTGCTTGCCCGTATGCCACGGAGATGCTTATCTAGCGATCCAGACAGCGTTTCGATGACATTCGAATTGAGCAGAGAGAAGAGAATAATGGTTTTGGATGCCTTCATCTCGTCAGTGCACCGGTTTAAATGTTATTGTCTTTTTTTTTCTCTCTTTACGATCGGTTTACAGTTTTTGTAAATGTCCGAAGAATCGTGTTTGTCGTTCTTGGGTCCGGCGTTGAGGTACGTGACACGAAGGGCGGTCGGGTTAGCGTTTGTTGGGGAGGGTGGGGAGGAGGGGGGTTGGGTCAGCAGTGACGGCGGTGCTGCCAGGGTTCACTGATCGACCCAGGAGGAGGAGGAGGAGGGAGGGAGGGAGGTGGGAGTGGGTCGTCTGATCTGGGCGAAGCTCGGTGGGCGTAACTGAGGCCGCTTCGCGTCGCTCGAGGCACAGCTGTTAAGTATCGTCTTATAGGGGGTTCGTCTCGCTATATGCCGCAGAAGTACGGTAAGTGAGGACTCCTCACTCACGCTAGAGAGTTTCTCCCGCGAGTACGACGGCAGCTCCTGTGGTGAATGTGCCACCATGCATGGTAGACCTGTACCACACCTCAACGAGCCACCCGGGGCTTGAAATATCATCACAGGAATCTCCGATACGGCGATGCCCATCAAGAAGCAAGTTTTTTTTTTTTTGTCTCCATCAGGTATAAGCGAGTCAAGATTCCAGGGAAATGAAATCAGGCAACATGTCAAAGCTCGATATCTTTTTTTTTTTCTGACAGTTTGTGGTCAAGATGATGACTGGCTACAGAGACCAGGAGCCCCCGCCACTCACCTCCCTGCCCCGGGCATTGTCAACACTGTCGGGTTCACTCGCCACATTTCAACAAAGGTCTCCTTCATGAGAGAGTGAGATTGTGGCATGAATAACCTCTCTCGATGAATGATCGGTGAATGATCCCTTCTTGGTGTGTCAGGACGAAGGGACACATGCATAACCTTATGAAATGAATAACCCTATCTTGGTGTTCAGGGATGAAGGGTATATGAACGTATATACGGATGCCTGCGCGTCCAGATCTCGTAAATACGAGTGTGAATGGTTTGCCGGTGACGGATTACCCTTCCAGCCGTAATAGGATTAGTCTGTCGATACTTCTTGTACTGGTTGTACAGTTAGGTGTTTCAGAGAAGCACATTGCCAGTTGATATCTCAGGATGTTGACTTTTCGTGTTCTCGGAATTTGTGTGCTTGAAAAGCGTCCATTTTCATTTCCACCGGTCGAGTTTATCCGTTGCCTTTTGAAGCCACTTAATGGTCAATTATAGGCATTGGTGAATGGGTCAGTGAGGGACTTTTCCATTGGTAAAAACAACAGGTATCATGATATATTGAATTCACAAGCTCTAAATTTGGTTCAGATTCTTTCAACTCTCCCGTACTGTTATGCAGGTGTACCTGATCACCCAAAGCTGAGTGAAAGATGATGAGAAAGTAGGTAGGGACTGAAACAGCAATTCAGAATTGAGATGGACCTATATTGAAGTTCAGGCTCGGCAAAGATCAGACTCATCTAGGCTGTGTGTCTAATGGATAAGTGGGAGAATGTAAAATATGTCGAAAATCTTGCATGAGACACGAAGCTGTTAGTATTGACAGTATCGTATGTGGATACACACCGTGATCCATTCTCATCCACCGGACTCAAGAAGAAAGAAGAAAAGAGTCGTCTCCTCATCCATCTTCATGAGTCCTGAAGGCCTACAGCCGTAGACACTCTCATTTCCTGTCCAGATCACGGACACGACAGGGCCTCACGACCAGCTAACAGTGATACAGGACTCATAACGTCGATACCTCTGGCGAGACTGCTGTCTCCCTCTCCAACCTACCGACCATGACTACGACGCCGGTTGAAGACGTTCGCCTATCCTGAGGCAGCAGATGACGCCGTCCCGACCATGGCACAAGACCTGACACCATCCCCTCCGTGACGGGGCGACCATATTATACGACCTGCGGCATCTTCACCATGACGAAACAGTACATTGCGAACTCCCCGAACGGTGACACCGCTAAGGAAGACCATCCGTCCGCCGTCTTCCGGTAATTTGTAGCTTGGTTCCTCTCCGCTGGTGCGGAGGACGCACAGCCAACCCTACCTCCTGCCTTCCCTTGACGCTTGGGGTCGCTCCCTCGGAAGTCGACGCTCAGGTGAGCAACAGGTGAGGCAGGGAAGGTAAGGGAACCTCCCTGGGAGAGCAGGTGTGGGAGAGGGAGGGCTCCTCACCCATGACCCACACATGAGATGCATGACCCCGTGAGAGGCGGAGATGACAGAGAGAAACAGACTGACGTTAAGGTAAAGAATGGGAGATGACATTCAGATGCAGATGACAAGGGAAGAAAAACATCTGGTGGTGGTGGTAATGGTGGTGGAAGTGGTAGTTCTAGTGGTGGTGGTAATGGTGGTAGAAGTGGTGGTTCTAGTGGTGGTGGTTATGGTAGTGGTAGTGCCAAAATGGTGTTAATGTTGGCAGGGTGATAGTCGACCTCCTCCACGTGAACCCATCTCCACATATTCCATATTGATTAATATTTTCCCTCTGCTATGTTAGTCTGACGTCATAGGCTCGCTGATCTACCAGGAGTCGTTCTTAAAGGTTTATTTTCCCCAGCAGCGCTAGTAGCACCAACGACCTTAGCGAGACTCGTGGGATGTGAGGCTCTTGCCTCGAACAGCCTAGTTAGATGGTTATTCTTCCTCGGGTTCGAAGAACCGCTTCTGTGGTCAGCTGGTGATTCAGTGTGACTCACGGGGAGGAGTCACCGCAGGAACTCGGAGTCTGCTCTGAGTGTCGCGTGTGTGGGAGATCAGGTCCTTGATCTGATGGCCGGGCTGGGTACAATGCCACCAGGCCTCTCCAAGTGCTGGTAACTGACAATCTTTCGACCTTAACTCTCGTATTCATCTATTGTCTTTGTTGCTCTTCTCTGGACCTTTATAACTTGATCTTTATGTTTCTTTAAGTGTGGTGACCAAACGTCAGATCCACAATCTAATTCACGTCAGCTGTAAGCTGACCTTAACCAGCAAATGATATACTTCTCAAACCATTCTGATGTGTTTTTTCTGAACCCATGTTGTATCTCCAGCAATTTCTTCTTCATAAGTAGTCATCCATTTCCTTTTTATGTTATCGGGCGTGTTGCATAACACACTCGTAAGAGACACTGATATGTAGTTCAATGCCGTTTCTAAATCTCCTTTCTTAGAAATAGGTATGACAATGCCTTCTACCTCCTTGGGCATTAAACTTTCGTCCAATGAATATATCAAGTGGCCTGTCATGAGTGTACATGTGTTTGTTTATGTTCAATTGGTTTTTCGCATTAATATGTGTTCAGTGACTTGTATGAGTATTTGAATCCATTTATGCACACCTGTGCTTAAAGCTTACAGTTTGCAGCAGTAGGTTTTGGGGATCCCGTTCCTGCGGACATGTGAGGCGACATGCACCTCATTCCAGGGACAGGGGAGCGTCCCCAGCCGGCAATCTACGAAGGGAGGAAACAAAGACCAGCAAAGGAAACCCACATCCCAACATGGCTACGGCCCAGTGGCTCTCGTGGGGAGGCAGGAAGTCTTGTTAGGAGTGGGCAGGAGGAGGAAGGATACCTGGAGTGGAGGAGTAGTCGTCCCCGAGCTGTGGTCGTCTTCCTGGGGAGGCAACCACTCTCGAAGTTTACTATAAAGGAGGACAGAGAGAGAGAGAGAAAAAAAAAAGAGATATGCGATGACAAATAGCGGAGGGAACAATTTCAGGACAATAAATGAAAGTAGATAGACGAAGGCATGAGAGATGAAAAGTACTTTTGATGTGCTGACTGGGAGAAGGAAGACGGTTTTGCTCAATGTGGTTCTAGACAAAGACCTAGGGACAGTATGGAGGTGCAAGAGGGAGCTACAGGGGCTGACGGGGGAAGAAGGGAAGCGGTGTGGTGTGGTGAGGAGAGAGAGGGAGGTGAGGGAACTCTCGATGAGAAAGTTCGTCTGGGAGAAGGAGACGCGCGGGAGAGAGAGGGTTTGTGTGATCTGAGAAGGAACGAGATGGAGACGCCAAGAGCGGCCGTGTGCATCCTAAAGGCCCTTAGATTCGACTGTACGAAGTGTATGAAGGAAGGAACTGCGGAATGAACGGGCGAAGATGGCTGATACGTCGCCCGAAGACGAGGGACAAGAAGCGCAAGAGAATCCCATCTTCGCCGCGGATGTCAGCTAATGTGGAAGGTGACCTTTCGTCATCAGAGTCCAAGTCCCGCGATGCCTCAACAACTCCCACTGACGGAGGCAGTTCGTCATCACCCAGCCGACGCTTCTCGCTCAACGTTCCTCCTCCTCTCGAAGGTGTATGTATGTGCTCATACCGCTGCCGTAAGGTCAAAGATGGAACTTCGGAGAGGAGATATTCCAAGAGACTCAAGCAGCTAGAGGGTAGCACCAGCGGCGCACTGGTACAAGAATGTCGCAACTCAGGAAATGTTTCATCTCTGGCATGACAACGGAGGACAGCGGTCCCTCCCACAAGCCAGCTGAAACACCTCCCTAGTTTCGGCACCACGAGTTTCTTCTGAGTTTATTGCGCCCTGGGGCCCCCTCCCCCCGCCAGCGTTCCACAGGTCTGCCTTTACCTTAAAACCAAGAATCAACGTGTCCAAGTCGCTCTCGCACGGAACATTTCCTAACACAAAAACATAGGAAGGAAAAGAAGACGTAAAGAGAATGGGGGACAGACAGGGGGCCGGCCAGTTTCCGGAGAGCGGACGTTACTATACCGGACCTGCTAGGAGCGTCGCGGCTGCCGACCGGAAGCAGTTATGGCTTGGCGTCAGATTTACCGGAAGTAATGGAGGCCATTAGAGCCGCCTGGGATAAACACAGGCTCAGCTCCGAATTACCCGCCCACATTGTTTCCTCCGCCGTTCTTACGTAGCGTCTTCGCACCGCGCCTGGCGTACCTCTCGAGCAAATCCGTCGGGTAATGGCCAGGATTTCTCTTATTTACACTATACTTACGAGGGATTTACAGCCCCCAACGCGGAGGTGATGGTAAATGACTTCGTATAAGAGCCCCGAGGGAGCGGCGGATCCCCGTGTTTCCTTCGTCAGCCAAGTGGGAAGTTGTGGACCCTCTCAGCCAACCACGGCTCGAGGTGGGACGCCCTCCTTGCTTGGCGGCTCCTGATTGGCTGGCGGTGTACATAATACCACCTTCCCCCCCACCCACCCTCCCCACAAAGCCTGGAATTTCGTTGCCGTATCACTAGTCAAGGGTTATTTAGCACTTCCAGTTGTGATTTTTTTTTTCTCTCTGGAAATGAGTCTCGGATTCCTTGGCCAGCCATTCAGATATGAAGAGGAAGATTTGCGGCGGAGTTCTCATGTGTCTACCTGAATACTGAACCTCCAATCTTCATTCTTTTGGTTTCGTGTGTATTTAATCGAATATTTCTCTCTCATTCCTCAACACAGATCTGTATGAATTATGAATGAATAATGTATGTCTGTATATTTTTATCTACCTCTCTATCTATCCGCCTGTTTATCTGTCTAGCTGTATGATCTGTCTATCTATCTATCTATCTATCTATCTATCTATCCAACAGGCATGGCGTGCGGCGGTGAGCGCCACGCTCTAACACTGCCGTAGTGGCAAACTCTCGTCGCAGGTACTCATAGTACTCTCTCTCTCTCTCTCTCTCTCTCTCTCTCTCTCTCTCTCTCTCTCTCTCTCTCTCTCTCTCCCCGTGAAGAAGTAAAGTGAAGGCTTAAACCTGCACCTCGTTCGAAGAACCTCACGTCCTCCCAAATAGACGGGTCTCACTCGCCCATCCTTCAGGAAACCTGCCATAAACTTGTCTCGCTGTTCGTCTCGTCTGTCATCGACATTAAGATATTTTAGATGTCTTTATCTTTATGTGGCGTCTTTGTCAGCACGGATAAACAAGAAACTTATTTTGAGTTGTTCGTAATTCCTTCAGGAATTTCTACTTACGAATGTAAGCAACAGAATCGTGAATAGATCTTATTTCAGTCATGGCCAGATACTAGAAGAATGTTCCAGTGAATACCAGTGTCGCCTGCAGTACAGTAGAGTCTCTGGAAGTGAAATACGAATGGTTGGACATATAGATGGAACGAATGTCGGATCCCTGCTCCTTCTTGGGGTACAGGCTTGAAGATAAAGAAGCCGTCCCCATATATAACGGGTCCTAGTGTTGTATGGTGATAATATGCTATTCTGTGGGGGTTGTTATTGGTGTGTGGACTCCTTTAGACGATCGCAGCTGATCATTAAACTCCAGTCTCTCTCCTCTCTCTCTCTCTCTATCTCTCTCTCTCGTCCCAGAAGCCTGTGTGTACGTATGTTTATTTGCCTATATATATATATATATATATATATATATATGTATTTGCAGAACCTTCACTTCACCGTGAACAATGACTACACTTATCGCCCTAACATATCTTAAGATTTAAAACAAGAACTTCCGGGATGTTTGTTTTTTTTTTGCGTGTGTCGCGTTGGATCATGTCGTCAGCCATTGCCTGAATACAACGCTAAGCTTTAACTACTGCTTTGTTTGCACGCATTGGGTTTACGCTGTCCACTGAACGCAGAGCTTGGCACTGTCACATTTAATGTTTTGAACATTCTTTGGACTGGTGCATGAATGTCATCCAAAAGGTAAGGGAAAAGTGGGTATGTATTACCATAGAGTTTTTCCCCTGGTTCGCACAGCACGTTAAATCCCGCCTGCGTTGTTGGCTATGTTGGGTGTATAGTCGTGCTTAATTACCCATGAGACGACGGTACGACCCTTGAGTACGACGTGCGACCTACTGGGTATGATGGCGTTATTCGGCGGTCAGGACATCATGCCCAGGCGTTGTACCATCGTGCTCAAGGGTCGTACCGTCGTATTCAAGGGTCGTGCTGTCTTACTCAAGGGTCGTACCGTCGCGCTCAAGGGTAGTACCGTCGTGCTCATGGTTCGTACCGTCGCACACAAGGTGTTAATTACCTTGATATATGCGAGAACAACGGATATCGGCATAAGAGAGATTTCCGAATAAGAGAGTTAACCAAATAAGAGAGATTTGCATATGAAAGAGATTTACGTGTATGAGAGATTTCCTTCTGACAGAGCATGGACGAGTGTGGAGGCAGACAGTGCTGTACCCTCCGTCCCCGTCATAACGGACCATCGACCTTACGGCCTGGAGGAGTCATGCCTGCTCACCATTCTGGTCTTGGCCTCCTAGCTCACGGGGCTCTGGGTCGGTGACGGCGGTGGTGACGGTATACCACTGTCATCGTGGCCACGGGCTGGCTGGCAAACCCTCTACCCGTGACGAACGTGGCCACTCAGGCTTATAGATAAAAAAAAGGAAAAATACCATATCAGCAACTAGAGGCTCCTGATGGGCCTGGAACACGTATCCCAGTGACCGATGTTGGTCCCTTCTTGGGAGACCCACCCCCAGCCGCGCGATGTCCCCATCTTCTGTCCTCATCAAGGACCATCCGTTCTAAACCTTACAACTCATCACTAACTCTTCACAGACTTTACTGACATCGGATGATCAGATCGTCATGAACAAAGACCTCGTGAAGAGCGAATTGTACACTTACTCATCATCACAAGTCACATGCTTGATAGTGAGTCTACATACTGTCGCTTCCTTTGCTTCCAGTCTTTTTTCATACGTATGTCAGAACTCGAAGGCGATGATCATTCAGACGTAGAGCCTGTGAACCGCTGAAGATCACGGTGGATGAAGGCCAGGCGACCAGCGTTTCCTGCATCGCTTTCCAGACATACCACCGCAATCCAGCACATGTTCAATAAAGAATCGAGAAATATCTTTCGCCGCAGGAGTTGAACATCAAATTACCTGTGTGGGAAGCAAAGATGATTGTCGAATCTTCATGTGGAGTAACTGTTATTAGCGTGTGGGAGGTTATGGCTAAAGGTGATTAAACCAGTTTGAAGATGAGGAAGAGGAATTTTTGGTGGTAAAATAAAGGAATTTTTGGTGGTAAAACTGTGGGGAAGATGCAAGCAGGACAACGCCATCTGTCTGTGAATGTGGAAGCCTAAAACCCACGTGCTAATCGTGTGCATTGGACGCACTCAGAGACAGCAGCACGTGAGACTCATCTGTCATACAGACTTTCACAACGTGACACACGACAAGCCGCTGGTTCTCTCCGCTACCTTTGTGTTTAATAACGCAAGACGAAGGAACTGAATGGGTCTGTTGTCAGTCGGCTTCTCGAGGAGAAGGACTGACTGATGAAGATTTCGACGAATAGTTTGTGAAGTGATATTCAAACGGAGTGATTTGCTCTCTTGGTTTGTTGAAAGAAAGACTTCTCAAGTTCTATATGATCGTCTGGTATCTAACAAGGAAAGTTGGTTGTATCTCTTCCCTGACAGGATCCTCATTAAAGATATGAAATACTACTTCATACACATGAATGTAGAATATATATAATTTGTGAACTGTATAGATATGGCATCATTATGTATACATATACGATAGTTTCATATATACATGCGTATTAGTTCATGTATACCATGTGAATATGTACGTTCTTGTACCGTGGTTATGTGTACTTATATCTTTCTTTAATACAGAGTAAAACATATACAGCATATACAGAACGAGTCAAGGACTTGCACCAGGGTGAAGCGAAAATGCGGCTGGGCGCGTTCGTTGCTTCTTCAAGAAGAAAGCAATTTTACGCCATCTGGTCTACACCTCCGTGTCGAAGGTTCCTATACCGTCAGGCGGGTGTCAAAGGAGACACAAACCCATGCTGGGTGTAGGAAAAGGTTCTCTGGGGGTGTATGCAATGTATCCGGTTCTGGGGTGTAGGGAAAGTCTCTGACTCTGGGGTGTAAGCAGTGTCTTTGGCTATGCCTTAGGGTGTCGTTCCTATAGAGGGGCCAGGCACTGGGTGTATAGGTGGTCGAAGGCGAGCCAGCCACTTGGCTCGAGGTGAAACTCTCACCTGGTCTCGTCACCCAAGAGGAGTGACAGTCACCTGAGTGTGAGTCATGACTGGTGAATCAGGTGATGAAAGTCGTCATCATAACGGAGGCTGAGGCTGTCTCCCGCCCGTAAACCATTAGTGCAGGCAGCAGCCGTGAGAGGAGGCCCTCACACACTCACTCGCCCTCCTCCCCCCTGGCGGCAGTGCCTGTAACTGTGGCAAGCAAGGGTGCGGGAGGCCAAGTCCTGTCTGTGACCCAGACGAGATTAAGACCCCCATGCGAGGACCAGGCCACCGTGGCCAGAACCAGTGTGGTGCGTAGACCAAGATGTGG
>JAYMFT010270127.1:0-10639 GCA_038088735.1 Panulirus argus
CTAAAAGGTCGAGTGAATCAGAAACACAGATTAATCTGTGATAAATATTGCATTAAAGATTTAAAAACATTGGAATGAGAAATACAAGTTGAGCTATACAGCAAACACAGCAGTAAGGCAACCTCCACCAGCCCGGCTGTAATATATCTATGTATATGGCCCAGTAATACACCGACTTGGCAACTCGAGAGAGATATATGAGTTGCCAGATAATAAATTTTACACGTGATATACTGAGGGGGATTTTCTTAATTCAACTGCGTTTCTCAGCTAAATAAAGATTACGTGGCAAATTATTTACAGGAAAACATATGCGATATTTACATTTCGAGACAGTATTAATCATGGCAAGTATGGCGAATATGAAAATCGCCTTGTAAAAATTAATGTCTATTTTACAAACAGATGACTTACCACTGTAAATCTCCGATGACTTAATGTAAATCTGTAAGGGATGTGCACTTGTGGACGTGACTCGAAGAAAAAAATATGTAAATAATACACCACAAAAGGTTTATTGTATAAATTACAAAATACATGATACAATACAGCACAAGCAGTAAGTTCCATAAATCATAAAATACATCAAGGTCAGCTCCCTCCACAAAATCATACAATACACCACAACCAGTTGGTTAGACATATCAAAATCTGCAAAACTAGTTTTCGTAACCCTTATACTAACACAACTGCAGCAGGAAGTCTGATAAAGAAGAAAATACATCATAATCGAAGTTGTTGTTGTATATAATACAGCAAACGATCTATCGGGGGAGGAGGGCTACTGAGTCAGTCAGGGCCGAGCGCCTATACAACTAGAATTGTTGTCATTGTTTTTCTGGAAAAAGAAATTACGAATCATGCGAAAGAAAACGGGAAGTGAAAGCCAAACTTCTATAATCTTAGATTAAATAAAATCATTTGGCTGAATGAATGCGACAGATTTTGTCAAGGGCTATATAGTGTATGTCAAGTGTTATATATAGGTAAGCGTCAAGCGTTATGTCTGCAGTTCCTCATGTATTTCAATCAAGCTTTCGCCTAAGCAGAGGCATCATCAGGAATCTATAAAAAGAGAAAAACTGCGTCACAAAACTAGGATATGATACGGAAAACGATAATATATAAAAAAAACACTTGGAAAAACACCGCCCATGGCACATAAAAGTAAGGGAAAACACTAAAAGCGAAACAATTAACTAATCAGTGTATGGACCGGCTGCACAATAAAGTGATCCAGCTCAGAAATAAATAAAAACAAGAATTTTTTTATTAAAAAATTAGTCATAATAGGAACATAACAGCTTGTTTACTGGACAGCCTTTGCTGCACTTCAGTGTAAACATCGTAGTCATTAAAGTTTAAAATGGCACAAAGATACACATTTGTATGTTAAGGATTTGCCTTTTTCATGATGAAAATTTCTGACAAGTTGAATACTAAATGAAAATGACACACTATGATACTGAGGGCAACGATCATGCATCGAAATATCAAAATGAAAAAGGTGTTGATGTTATTGCACCAATATATTTCTCCAAAAACTAGAGAGATGACGTCCTTTGTGAAAATGCATGATAGACACTAAGATTCAAATGAAAGGTTCATTAGTACGTACGAGGAACGGAATCAAATGACATACAATTGTAATGAAAATATTACTAATCATACAAATTTCCAGTTTGTGCTACGGTAAAAGAAAACTAACTGAAAAAAATATAATGCACTGTGGTTATCAGCCAATCAGGCAAAATTACTTGATGATAATAATAATAATAATAATTATAATAATAATAATAATAATAATAATAATAAATAATAATTATTATTATTATTATTATTATTATTATTATTATTATACATCCGGAAAAAACTCTGATCTGCCGAATACCAGAATTAGCCATCTGTGTACATATTAGCACAAATCGGTAACCTGAATTTTTTTTTTTCACTATTTTGCTTCAAAATCTTGAAATCTTTTATATAATACTACTATCTACAAAAAAATTCACCTTTAGTTTTATTTTTTGAAACAAATTGGGCAAGATAGAGAGAGAGAGTAGTGTATCTAATGAACCTTGTGACAATGTATTAACGACAATAATGGATTGTGTCACTCTGTACTTTGGACGATGTAACGGAACCGTTCCTACGTAGACTGAACCACTCGACGAATGAATTCCATTCTAAAGAGAAAGTTTTCAGTCAATGTTAGTTGCTAAACAGATGATTTTTTAGCATTAATTTACACATAAATTATTCCAACGTTATTTACCTTTTTCTTTGAGTAATCTAAGAAATAATGTTTCTTTATATCCGGTCAAAAATGCTCTTACATATAATATATACTAATCATACAGTATATATGAAATGTTGCTACAAAATTTTACTAAATATGAAAAAAATTACGTGTTATGTCTGTCCCTAAAACTGTGACGCTCTGTTCCTTTCATGGCCAGTGTTATTAGCATATTGTTTAGCATAAGTATTCGCATGAAAATTATGCAGATTACTTTTAACTTTGGTCTATCACTATGTTGATAAGAATTACAGTGCATCAGTTTTACCCTACGTTTTCGTTGTCCTAAACGAAATTTTTTGAGTTAAATACATATTTTTGGGACTGGAAACGCATATATATATATATATATATATATATATATATATATATCATAAAGTCAAAAATTTTCATTTAAAATTCCTTATAAGGTTTTACTATTCCAATATAAAATCTAGAAGATACTTTAGGCAAAAGAATGGAAAACCCTTCTGTACACACGTCTATACTGCGAAAAGGCAACTTTGGTCAACTGAAATTACGAAGAAAATAGGAAAAAGGTTATTTCTCAACATCAGAATCTAAAATGGAGTATAATGCACGGAACAAACATATGCATTCACAAATGCAAGTCAAAATTTTATTTTTTCTGACTGACGTCAATATATTTGAATACTTTCCAGAGCAACAAGCCTATTTTGAGTGCTGTAGGGTACGTCTGGTGTTTTGCTGTGTGTCATATGTTACACTGTGTATCACAAGGTATAGTGCATGTCCTGAGATATAGCATGTGTCAAGTGCTGCACTGTGTGTCATGTGTTACAGTTTGTGTCAAGTGCTATGGAACAAAGTCCTGCATTATAACTCAATATTCCTCTGGTCTTCAGTATCCGCTGTATGTCTGTCTGTCGTCGCATTTTCCGCAATGGCTGGAGAGCGCACAGGCGTATGGCCAAAGCGGGCCATCTCCACCCTTCTGCAACAGTCCACACTAACTCATCACGTGTTGGGGCCATCGTGCAAACATATTATATACGTATACTGGCAACAAGGCAAACATATTCAGTCTGTTTCAACCAGCAGGATGTATACTGACCATCAGGCAGGCATATATAGTCTGTTTCAACAAGTAGGATGTATACTGACCACCAGGCAAGCATATTTAGTCTGTTTCAACCAGCAGAATGTATACTGACCGTCAGACAAACAAACACACACACACACAATGTTTAGTGACTCAGTTGACTACTTTAGTCTAGTATGCTTGATTAATGAACATCTCTATCCACAGATAACATTAGGATGACTGGAAAAAAGAAAAATAATGTCTTATACAAATGGCCGGCTGGAGGCGAATTTCCTTTCCCCAGCCCGGCCTGCCACACGGCCCAGCTACTGCTGCTGCCTCCCTCACGAGATGAAGAAAAAAAAAATGTACGAAATTGCAATGCAGCTTCCTTCGTTAAGGGAGATTAAACGACCGTTTTTTCTCTCTCATAAGGAAGATGAAATGAAAATTCTTAAAAGTCGGGCTCCGGCATGTTAGTCGGCGGATTAGCACGCTAATAACCCCCACCCCCGCCCTGCCGCCAGGCCTGTTGTGTCTGTGCAACACACGACGTCAGGCTTTTGTCTGTGCAACACCGAAGTAAGGATTTCTACTGTGCAACACCGACGTAATGATTTTGTGACACAACGACATGAAAATTTTGTCTCTGTAACACCAACACGAACATTGTTTGTGCAACAAAAACATGAAGATTTGGTCTTTGTAACACAGACATGAAGATGTGTCTTTATAACTCCAACATGAATATTCTGTCTGTGCAACATAGACATGAAGATTTTGTCTGTGCAACACAGACATGAAGATTTTGTCTGTGCAACGCCTACATAAAGACTGTGTCTGTGCAACACCGACGTAAAGATTTTGTCTGTGTAACAGAGACTTGAAGATTTGGTCTGCGTAACACCGACACTAAGAATGTGTCTGTGCAATACCACATTAACATGTACATTCTGTCTGTGCAACACTAACATGAAGATTTCGTCTGTGCAACACCAACATGAATATTCTGTCTATGTAACACTGACATGATGATTTTGTCTGTGCAACAATGAAAAGGACTGTCTGTGTAAAACCAGTATAAAGGTTTTCTCTGTCCAATACCGACATGAAGACTTTGCCTGTGCAACAGATTTTTTTGGCAACACCCAATACATGAAGGTTTTGTCCGAGCAACACCGACGAAATAAAGATTTCGACTGTGCAACACTAAAATGAACACTTCGTCTGTGCAACCACTATGTAAAGCTATGTCACAATTAGGATGTAAATATCTTCACATTACCCTGTTATCTATACAACTAGGCCAGTATTGGCGGCTTTCCCTCACCGATGATCCTCGATACATTCTGACGGTTCAAACAGTTTCCACGGTCACGATGTTTTGGGTTTGCCCATCACTTTTATCTCCGTAATGACAGAGGCTGTGAGTTACCACAGGTGATGTTTGTGTGTGTGTGTGTGTGTGTGTGTGTGTGTGTGTGTGTGTGTTTACCCATTTGTACCGTACAGGGAGGGAGTTTTACAATCGTGGGGCCTCATCTCTTTGAACATTCTCTAATGTCATACATTTTTCTCAATTTCTGTCCGCTGTCTGCATTAATCATGCCCTTGGTCATTCCATCCCATTCATCCACCACTCTCGTACTATAAAAGTACTTCCTCACATCTCATCTAACAAGTTTCTCATTAATTTCAAGTTGTATTCCCTAAGTGTTCTATCCTTGCATCTCTCGGAAAATAGTTCACATCATCGATCTGTTGAAAAAGCATAAAGGCTGGGATCAAGTCGCTCATCACCCTCCTCTCTTCCAAGGAGGGCAACTTTAAGGCCTCCAGCCTTTCCCTGTAACTCATCTCTCTTGATTCTGGCACCATCTTCGATGCCCTCCTCTGGACCTTCTCTATCAACTCATTGTGCTTCTTCAGGTGTGGTGATGCAATCTGAGAAGCACATTCTAGGTTTGGCCCTATGTAGGATGTGACCAGCTTGCTAAATATTTCTTTATCTATAAACTAGAATGCTATATCCTAGCAATCAGCTGGTCTCCTTAACTATTCTCCTAAGGAGAGGCTCTGGCGTCAGATAAGGGACGACGTCGACTCCCACGTGTTACTCACACACTGATTCCTGCGGCATATTTCCTGCTGTATGATTATGATACCAAGTCCTTCTTTCGCTGTCTCGCATCCTCGTTACTTTCCATATGGTCGGGATGAACTTCATCAACCATGCTTCAGACCAACTTTGGAGTTTGTCAAGGTCCCCTTGCACGTTGATGCAGTCCACGCATATCACTTCCCTCATGACTTTGGCATAATCTGCAGACTTATTTAGGGAGGAGTCCATACCTTCTGGCAATTAATCTACATAGATAAAGAAGGGGACTGGTCGCAGAACAGAACCCTGCGGCGCTCCTCCGATGACCTCAACTCACTCTGAGAAGGCTTCTATCGTATGCGTCCCGTGTTCTCCTCCAATTCCATAATCTATCTACAGAAAGAATCTCCAGTGCGTTCTGGCAGCTCAGATATAAACATTCCATCCATCCTTCTCTCCTGTCTCTGACAGAGTTCACTTTCTCGAAGAAATCTAAGAGATTCGTGTTGCATGACCTCATTTCCCTAAAACCTTGCTGTCTTACAGTGATGTTATTCCTCCAATGTAGGAAGTCATCCATTTGCTTTCTGATTATCTTATCCAGTACCTCACAGACCACACTCGTCAGGGAGACCAGTCTGTAGTTCAACGCCTAATCACAGACTCTTCTCTTGCAGACAGGTATGGCAATTGCCTTTTTCTCAGTCTCTTGGCCTCTCTCAAGCGACGTCTTGAACTGTATTTCTAGAGGTCTGTCTAGTGCATCTACACACAGCTTCTGCATATATGGCAATATTTCACTTGAACCACGAGCCTGTATGGGTCAAGACCGTTTATTATTCTGTTAATATCTTTCTAGATATCTCAATGTTTTCCAAAACCTCCTTCCCCTATTCTCTCTCACTGGTGTTGGGGCAGTAGCGTGTTCCACTGTGAAAACAATTTTCCACCTGTTATTCAGTTCCTCCCATAATCCTTACATCTTCCTCTAAAACACTAGCTTTCGAACTCCTTAACCTCATCAACTGCCCCTCACCTGACAATTTCCTCCTGAACAATTTATGGAAAAGCTTTAGGTTTTCTCCAGCCTTGTCCAAGACATTCTTCAAAAAGTTTCTTTGCTCCACCTATCGTATCCTGCGGCACTCGTTGCTGGCCGGCTAGAGCGCACCGCCGGTGAGGCAAAAAGCTCCCGACATCCATCCCAAAAGTCCGGGACCAAGTGCAGCCCGGCTGGTACGCCTGCAGCCATCACTAGTAGTCCTATAGTGTTACTAGTGGCGGCTGTCCTGGCTCAACAAGTATTGACCCAATCCTCTCCAACATATGAGTGTCTGTGTGTTGCCTGAGGGCAGCGTAGCTCGCCTGTACACCTGCACCTTATTAACGGTAACATCGGTTACACTTCCCAGGAAGGCTCTTAACTGCTGATATACACAAGGAGGGTGTGTCGGAACAAGAGCTCGAGCAGGGGACCAAACAGGGCGAGAGACGGTGTCCTTCGTCTGGGCACCCCCATGACACGCCTGTTTCTCTGTAACACATCTTGGTAACTGATATTGGCAGCATTACCGCCTGTGAGAGAAGTCAGACAATCCATGTAGGTGTGTTCTGGACGATGCTCTGTGTATTCTTACCTCTTTATACGTCACGGGGAGGGAGTTCTACACCCGCGGGGCCCCCATCGCCTGACCATCTCAACAACCATCATACAGGGTTTTACACTTCCGTATACTGTCCATATTTACAGCTTTCATCTCGTAAATTATTACATACATTCACTGTCATCATACTATAAAAAGACTTCATAATATCTTTTCTAAAGCGTCTTACTAATTTTCTTGTTATGGTCTCTGTCTACACCTTCCGAAAGCCTGTTCACAGCTGGAGGGACCAAACTGGTCCCGCGACTTGAAGGTTGTGTTCACGTGACCCTTACTCTTCTCTCTTCCACGGTGGACAACCTTAGGGCTTCCAGCCTTTCACTTATTGTAAAACCAACTCTTTATATTCTGGTACCACCTTTGTTGCCTTTTATTACTTCTTTGTGATTATTCAAATGAGGTCACTAAACCTGGGAGCCATTTTCTAGTTTTGGCCTACTGTAGGATGTGAAGAGCTTGTGTGTGTGAGATTGTCATTTGTGTGTTGCAGGGAGAGTTATACACTTGTGTTGCCTCGTCTTTTAATCATGTGTGTGTGTGTGTGTGTGTGTTCATCGTGAGAGATACAGCAGCCCTTCCAACCCATACCCTCAGTGCGCTCTGAGGTCTGGGACATGGCTGTAGTCAGTGTCGCTGCCGTCACCAAGTCTCTCCCCCACACTTTCTGCTCCGAATCTCCCGACACTCTCTCCAAGCCATCACCTGCACCCCACCTGACTTCCCAGGGGAAGAAGGCTACGGCACCATCCCCGCTACGCCACTTCCTGCCACCTGAGATCACCCCTCCCCCTTCTCCCAACAACCGCATCGAGCCCTTCCCAGCTGATGCACATCGTTACAAGAGCATCCCGCGTCCTGACCACAGTGAGCGTCATCAATAACAGTGATGGCTACATCAATCTCAACTGAACGTATTTGTCTGTCTGTTGATCACACACCATTTCACAGCCTTCTGCTTGCTGCTGCAGGTAATGCGGACACAATCTCCCACCTGCTGCAGTCAATTCAATAACCCGTTTATCATGACTATCGTTATCATCCCCTATGGACAGGGGAGACGGAATACTATTTACTCATCTCCTGCGTGTCGTGGAAGACACACAGATCATTACTACCCAGTATCAATGCACACTGCATCATTATCGTGACAGTATCATGATCAACATCATTATACATTATCATTTCATGCACGTTCACAATAAGTCAGTATCATTACTCGTCATCAATACCCATACGATGATATGACCGTTATTCATTATTTTATGCACAAACACAGTAGCTAACGGCCTTGCTGGCTCCGGGTATCCCGCTAGGGGTAATAAAGAGCCATCCAGCTGTCATCAGGCCCGGGCCAATAGGTCATTAGTGTCCTATGAGGCTCATTCTCCCGAAGGGAAACAAAGGCCCATCGCCCGTATGTCTGCCAGAACTGTGACCTCGGCTTTCTCGGCGGTCACCCCTAACTCTCGCCTCTTCCAGCACGGTTAATGAGAAGCCCCGTTTCTCCGGCACCCCGGTTAATAGTAAAGTGCGTTAACCAAGTGTAAATTCCGTAAAATACTCTAAATGCCGGACCAGGAGCGGTAAAGGAGATGGGTAATTTCAGCTGGTTATCAAGTATATGGTGCGTCAATTAACCGGGCGGTGTTTCAATTATCTGGGCTACTGTTGGTGAAGCGTGGCTGGCTAATAAACTGAAACTATAAATTCGCCAGTAGACCGTGTTAACCACCAGGCCTTAGTGTGTGTGTGTGTGTGTGTGTGTGTGTGTGTGTGTGTATGTGTGTGTGTGTGTGTGTGTGAACCTAGGAGTAACAAAGACGTGATTTTGACATGAGGCTGGCCTAGCGCGTAGGGTTAACCGCATTAAGAGAAAGACAGGAGAGAGAGAGAGAGAGAGAGAGAGTCGTCCTGTGTCCGGACATATCCTATCGTGATGGTAATTTTTAATACATCAGTCTTCAATTCACTATAGTGCTGCGTGGTAATACCAGATGGCCCCACCAGAGACCCGGGCTATGCCTACTTACCTCCCCTGTGGCAGACGGACTCATCAGCCTGGTGCACTCAGCCGGCATGAACATTACCGCCTCATCTGCATAATACGTTAACGAGCCGATCGAGAACATCACAAATCATCGCCACTTTATCTATATTCTGCCTTCCACGCTGATTAATGTGAGTGCTCAATCATACCAGCGATCTAGGATCTTGAGGTGAAAATTAACGGAGGAACGTACGTACGTGTGTGTGTGTGTGTGTGTGTGTGTGTGTGGAGGCTTGTTTATCGTCCAACTGGGCTTGCACGATTCAAACCTACCCAGGAGGATGGGGGGAGGGAGTGGATTTACGGGGGTAAACAAACCTGATGACCCCGTGTGTATCAGAGCATTAATATCCTACCGAGGGGTTGATGACCATGTACGATAATGGACTCCTCCCAAGAGACAAAGATGATTCCTTTAAGCATCCTCAAGCCAACATCCACACACACACACACACACCAGCTCCGAAATGGTCAAGAGTTTGAAGCCATGTGCCGCATTGCGATGTACGAGTTATCCCCAAAACAACCTGTTCCCTTCACAAAAAGAAACCTTTCCTCTCTAAAAACACCCGTCCTCTCCTTGAACCCAATAACTTCGGAGGCAGAAGATCCCAACTGCACACCAGCATGACCTCTGACCTGTGCTCCTGAGAGAGAGAGAGAGAGAGAGAGAGAGAGAGAAGAAAGTTCAACACAGAGCCAAAATCTAGCCTCTCTCAGTACTCAAGTTGCCCAGAGCGTCAAGGTCACAACAGTGGCGGCCTCACCAGAGATTATATCTTCCGTAGTTCCCTCCCAATGCTCCCCAGCACCAGGGGCGGCACCCGTAACACTCCCACTACTGGCGAGAGAAGACCTCACCTACAGTGCCACAAGTATTCACCCATAACAGACACCAGAGGTGCTGTTCTTCACCCAAAACAGACACGCTGTGTTGTTCTTCATCCAAAACAGGCACCAGAGGTGCTGTTCTTCAACCACCACAGACACCAGATATACGCTTGTGAACGCCCAACAGAAAACCTCCACAACCACACTCCCAAATAACTAAACCCTCCAAAATCTGTGCTGGTTCACTCCACAGACCCGAAGTTTCTCGAGTGGACATGTGGATATCTGTCTCTCTATCTCAATCTATCTTCATCCATCTGCCTGTCTGTCTTTCTATCCTCCATCCGGTCTCCCTCCACCGTTCTGGCCGGGAGACAACGCGGAACACAGCGCACAATAGCAACCACAGGCCTCCACCACACACTCATCCAACCGAAGATAACGAACAGGTGACGCACAACGTTGTTCCCTCCGATGGTTCTCATTCCCGTACTTCTTCCTTCCAGTCCTCTGGGTCACGTTACGGACACAATTCTTCCGTACGCACTTGCTGCTGAGGTTACACCACGAGTGGGGGGAGAGGGAGAGAGAGAGAAAGAGAGAGAGAGAGAGAGAGAGAGAGAGAGAGAGAGAGAGAGAGAGAGAGAGAGAG
>JAYMFT010270138.1:0-10639 GCA_038088735.1 Panulirus argus
GCCTTAAGTCTCAGTCCTGTATTAGTTACAATACTGTCAACTTAGATTCTTACGTCTACGGTATTATCAAACATAAAGAAATCTGCGTGAAATGCATTGCCCAGTATCCCCTAATCAAGGCCATCCCATTAACGCTATATATACATATATACCCTAGCCTGAGCCAGGGTACCCATTTTATCGACCAACCCCTAGGATGAACAGCTGGGTTGACTGTGGACCGCAGACTGCCGTAACCAGGATTCGTACTTATGCGCTCGACCCTTGGCGGCCCGTGAATGCGTCACGGTCAAGAACGCTATCATTCTCTTAATATTTCTTAAAAAGAAGAAATCGTACCATGAAAAAGGATCCCTTTTAAAACACTGGCTGGGAGCCAAGTACAAGGCACCAGAGAATGTGACTGATTTAAATTGCCGCGAACGTGCGTTATTACGCCAGCGTTTAATACCATGACTAATTAGTTGAAATACAGCTATTTTAACACAGACCCCTCGTTCGCCATAATGAATAGCACCTATTCGGAGATTCCGAACGAAATTAGAATTTCGAAAAAGTCGAAAAAGCAAGGAAATTAAATACTTTTTTTTTTTTTACTTTCCTTTTTAGGTGTAAACACTTTTGTTTTCAAAATGGTGAAAATAATACGATGATCCTTAGTGATAATTATGTCGACAAACGGTACTAATGAACCACAGGGCGAGTCTAATCAAGAAATTAATGAGCATGAAAACACGATTCTTCAGCCGAAATACAACTTTTTTTTCTTTTTTAAAACACACGGTTGAAATGGCATTTCCAAGGATTTTTAGGGCAAAGAATATTCATTTCTAAGTGTAAAGTACTGATGAAGACCTTCATGACCTTAAAGAGACTTGACCTTGTGATGCAAAATGCAATATAGCTCTCGTCCCTTTCTGAGTATCTTGCTAATGCTAACCAACACCCTCTGTCCTTTGGTATATGTAGCCCGACATCAAGTCGGGCCGAGCCATCCCCAAAAAAATACCTGAACACCTCTGGGAACAAGGGGAAAAACTCTTCTGCTTTAACCCATACCGACCACCAAAAAGGCCTTCATCTTGCACAGTGACTGATTGGCGGATTAGCCAAGAAAAGCTTGATTCTCACCTCTTGACACTGTCCGTAGCCTAGTCCTCTCTCTTCTCTCTCTCTCTCTCGTGCACCCTCGTATCATAATCCAAATTAAGGACCCTTAGCTCTCGCGATAATTGGTAATTTCGTCGCTAATCTCACTCGAAAGCTTTTTTTTATCTTATGCCGAGAGTTGTCGCATAGATACGAGTAGTAATTTCCCCGCGCGATAACTCCCTCAAAATCACTCTGTTTATGTTGCTGTGGGGAGGGGGGGGGAACAATAGCGTTAATTATGTTGATACGCCGACCGCACCACCTCGAAAATTAATGACCTCCCCAACTTTCGTGCCGCGAGTCGGTAATGAAACTAGAAATTAGAGAGAAGCGCCTCGTGTGAAAAAAAAAAGATATACTTTTTTTTTTTCGCCTCGCCGCTGAAAAGCTTTGGATATCTCTACCCCTCCCTCCCTCCCTTCCTCCCTCGCTCGTCTTTGGTATTGCATCGGCCACGTTTCCCTTCCTCAAGTTCAGGACGTCAATGGCCAACTGAAATGTGCATAGTTAACTAGGGCTGTTGATCGCTCCCGAGGCAAATGAGTCGCTGTGGAAGGAATGGCGATAAATCTCCGTTGTGGCTCGAAAGTCTTCCTAATGCTTCCTCCTGCTTTCACCTCATATCTTTTTTACCCAGAGAGAGAGAAAGAGAGAGAGAGAGGGGGGTAGAGGTTGCCATTAGCTGCTGCTATGTGCATAAAGATAAATGGAAAGAGAGCTTTCATCCATTTGCCGAGTTGGGGGACAAGGGGTTGGCAATATATGTATGTGACGTTGCGTTTCTTTCTTTGTGTGTGTGTGTAAGATTATCTGTATAAGTCAGATGATGTCTATCTGTCTCTCTTTTTTATGAGAAAGACAAAAAAGATACTAAAAGAAGGAGAGAGAGAAAAAAGAGCGAGCGAGAGAGAGAAAAAGTTAGCTCTCCACACCTCTTTGATATATTTAGCATATACCGGAACACAACAGCGCTCTCTTACGTAAACATAACTCTCCCAACAGGTGATTGGTTACTGCCCACTCGCTCGTACCTCGGAAGGCTGCTGCCACTTACTGGGTTGTAAGAAAGAACCTGTAGCGCTATAAATAGCGTGACGTAAAGGGGATAAATACAACTTAGCAGATGTAAGACCTGATGAAGGGAACTTATTGCGTGTAAGATCGAATACACTGAACTTAAATAGACGTAAGATCTGATATAGGGAACTTAGCAGATGCAAAATCTGATGAAGGGAACTTATTGCGTGTAAGATCTAATACACTGAACTTAAATAGACGTAAGATCTGATGTAGGGAACTTAGCAGATGCAAAATCTGATGTAGGGAACTTAGTAGATGCAAAATCTGATGTAGGAAACTTAACAGATCTACCTAGGACTGGCTAAATCTATCTCGTTGGATCGAGTAACGGACTCGGTGAGTCGCATTTAGATCTGAAGAGCATAACGCACCCCAGTGTGACTGGAACGAGAAAAGTTTTCAAAAAACTGGAACCTTAAATTTCTTTTCCGCCAGCTTTTGACAATGACTTGTTGTCAGTCAATCATGAAGATCCATTGGATATCATGGAGGTCAGTTAACGAGTTTGAAGTTGATGGTGCTTCTAGAAATCATGTGCCACAATAAAGTAAGATTTGTCCTTCTAAATGTTACAGAAATAAAAAGAAATCTCTCTGCCAAGGTACACACACTCACACCATCGCTAACATGGGCCCACGACTTTGACCTGAGGTGGAACATACAAAGCTAAAATATGTGAAGACGAATCAAGTCTGAGCTACCTGGAAATGGAAGTTGAAATGTGATGTTCACACACACACACACACACACACACACACACACACACACAGGTGAACAGACAAGCTGGTTCAGTCGTCATCCCCAGTGCCCAGCATGTCTAAAGGAGATAAGCGGATTCCTCTCAGCTTAGCTTCCAAAGTCCGTGTTTTTTTTCTCTCTAAAATGGACGAGGAGTGTTATCCCCGTCGTCCTCTCTACCCTAGACCATAAATAAAGTCCTTTATTCTGTCCCCAGTACATTCATAACTTTCTCCGTAGACCGCCCGTAGTGAACCTCGTCTGTCTTACTTTTCCCTCTTGATGGATCATTCATTCCCCAAAAGTGGAGCACTCCTCCTCGTCCATAAATCATCCTCCCCCCGACAATGATATAGTTCCTTCTCAGTAGCTCTAACCCCAAAAGACACTCTTCCCTTAAGCCGTACCCTAACAAATGTCTTGCCTGATTCAGCATCAATATGTTGTTATACCTGTCAATCTCTCCTCTTGAGGAACAGACCTGAGTGTAAACCCATCCTCGCCAGAATTGGTCCCCGGAGCACTATTTCCCTTCCCTGTGATCCTCCTCTTCGACTGACTGACTGACTGACCGGAGGCATAAGCCACTTACTCCCTTTCTCCTTTTTCTTGGCCTTTGTCTCTCAGAGCCACTTACATCCTCTGTAATCTCCTCGTGATACACGCAGGCGAGCGACCGTCCATGTCACAGAGAGGGCAACTCTTTTTTTTTTTTTTTAATACTGTCTCTCAAACAGGTCTTGCTTAGTTTAGATTAGATGTTTTTTAAAGCGGCGTTTAGACACCGCCTCCGCTCTTGCAGTAATTTCTGCTCAACGGCATTAAGTAATGACCACTGCTGTTCATCGATGGCGGTTAATGACTGTTGCTGTTCAACGACAGCGATTAATGAACTCTTGGTGTTCAACGACATTAGATAATCACTGATAGTCAAGCTGTACCATACCACGGTCTTTGCTTAGTTTCTCAGTAAAGCCTGTGTGATTCTGACTGGTCTTGGACAGTAAAGTGAGCCTGCAGTGGACTTTAATAAGGCTTTAGTAAAGATAAGCCTTTTACCGTCCTTTCATACGTTTCTCAACACCTGCGTACTATTCTTTGCCGTGTTTAGAACCGAAGGATCAATCAATTTGTAAGTCTCGAAGACCCGTTGCTTGGCTGCATCAACTGGTGCTAAAGAACCAAAAAAGGGCGAAGGGAGTTTGCTGCCACCTCAGTTCTGTATACTGGCTTTTGCTGTGATGGTGACGATCATTCAATGTGGAAACCTTCTCCCTCCGTACTTAAACGATCGTTCCAAAAAATCCCGAAAAAGAAGATTTTTCTCTCTTTCCACAGCAGAGGCTGCGTCGGGTTAAATCTGTTCAAGGATGTTGGTGAATGATACCCTGAAGGCGAGGAGTGGGGTGAAAATCTCTTCGTCCCGTCCATTTCTTCTTTGACAGGATCGATTTAATTGATTATATGGACAAGAGAAATGTGTGTGTGTGTGTGTGTGTGTGTGTGTGTTTGTGTGTGTTTCCGGCTTTTGCCTCCAATATCATCCACTTAGTGACGCTTAGCGACGCATAAAATTAGTTCAAAGGCTCTTTTTTCACAAAGTGGATGGCTCCACTTCTGGACCTGTGAGCAGCTTAACTTCACGGACACTAATTCGCCTTTGAGGGAGGGTGTAATATTTTTCCCTGTAGAGGTAATTAGATGAACCAGGATTCATGTCTCTCTTTTTTTTTTTTCCCCCTCCCGGACGTGAATGGTTTCTGTACTTCATCAGATGAAATGATTAGTTGTTCGGTGGGTTGGTAATTTGGATTTTGGGGCCATTCAACTACCAGGCAGGATAATTACTCGTACTGCCTGCCGTTAGATTAATTTTGTAACAGAGTCGGAAAAAGTTGAACGCGTTCTGCAGGTGTTCAGTATAATCCCAGTTTTTGTTCAAAACGAATGACTTTGAATGTGAATTATAATAGGAAAGTGTTCAGTTGAATTACTTTTGAATATATATATATATATATATATATATATATATATATATATATATATATATATCTATATATACACACAAGTGTGTGTGTGTGTGTGTGTGTGTGTGTACCACTAAAGTGTTTTAAAGACACAAGAATATATCTTGGAATTAGTTTTCTATATTTGATATATATGAATATTCCATTCCGATTTTTTTGCTACCTTCCTCGAAGCATCCAATATAGGAATAAAGACCCCCCACTCAGCTCCCGCGAAATGAATAAATATACACGCTCTATACCAACCGGTATGACCGAGAAACACAATATATTAAAATCGTATACAAGTAAACTAGAAAATATAAGAATTGATTAAAAAAAAAAAATCCCTGATAAACAAAAATATAAAAATCCTCTTCCCGCAGCCTAGATCAAAATTCTAATAGGAAAATTTCTACAACGCACCAGTCGATAGGGACTGTATGTACATATGACTTTGGAAAATGGTTAAAATGGCAGAGACTCCGGGAGGAAATTGTAAAATGAGAAACGCCCAACTCTTCCTCCCACGCCATTATGAGGCTCCCCGCATTTTTGGCTGGTGTAAAAAAAAATGTAAAAAAAAAAAAAACACGACGAAAAACCTAATTTTCAGAAATTAAAAATATATATAGTTACAAAATCAGTCTTTTTCTTTTCGTTTTCATCATTTTGGAATAAAATCACTGATAATGATGTTTAACAGAAGCTTCTTATGTTGCTTGTCCCAGTAATATAATCACAGATGTGGGCGTTTGCAATAGGTATGGATGTTGATAATAGGTATGGATGTTTGTCAGTGCAAAAAAGTAGCTTTGCATGCTGACGATAGCAGTAAGTGCTAACAGTAGCTGTACCTGCTGACAGAAGCTGTGGATGCTAACAATAGCTGTAATTGCCAACAACAGCTGTGAACGCTAACGCCAGTTATCAATAATCACAAGAGATGTGAATGCTAACATGAGCTGTTCTTGCTACTAATAGCTCTGAATGCTGATAGCAACTATTAATACTAACCACATCAATTAATGCTTTGAGGTATCGGGGCCTAAATATTCAGAAGGGCGAGAGAGGAGGTGCGAGAGATGAAATGATTTGGATCAATATTCTATGTGGGGAACGACGTGCCTCCAACTGACATTTATTTCCAGTCACCTAGACCAAACACAGACTCTCAAAGACGTTTCCAGAAATAAATGTTCCAAAGACGAATAACATTACAACATATACTTAAATCATTCTTTCAGAAATAAAGGATTTAATGCAAGAATAGCGATTTAGTACTTGACAAAGACGCATTGCAGATCTTCTTGTTGATGTTCGTAAAGGCTTTCCAGCAATGACTCCCATCGCCCCGTACAGACAGACGCTGGCGAAGACCTCTGCACGTCGAGGTCTGACTACCGTAACAGTGGTTCACACCCAACCACCCACCCTCATCCTAAAGCCCTACTCCTCCTCCTCCTTTTCCTCCTCCTCCTCCTCCTCTTCATATGCCACCAGGAAGAGCCTTCCAGAGAGTCGATGCTGGAAACTCTTCACACTCCTTGGAACTGCTTGATAGATCGAAGGGCATTATTATTGAGCTGAAGCTGTTGTGCGCTGGCTAATGGTCCCCTCTTATAGCTGGTGTGCGCTGGCTAATGGTCCCCTCTTATAGCTGGTGTTCGCTGGCTAATGGTTCCCTGTTATAGCTGGCGTTCGCTGGTTTAATGTTTAAGATTTAAGTCTTAGAGTACCTGTGTGACGCATGTTGAAATATATAGACCCTTTTTCCAATACAATTCTCAGAAAAAGCTGCTCAGAAGCGCGACAGAAAAACCTTAGCTCATTTGAATAAACTTTTAATAAGATTTATATTTTTTGTGCCAAAAAAAGAAAAAAGAAAATTAGCTACGGAATAAATTCCGTTTTCCACCTGTCGCCCAGAAGAAGAAGGAGAAGAGAGGACGTACTGGACAGAAGCTACGTACACACACTTCGGCTCACTCTCTCACTGGTAGGAATGCACACATCGCCTTTATAAACAGGGAAGCTATAGCCTTGCCTTGCTCCGGCTCCCTCCGACAACCCTGGCCGCCGCCCCTCTCGGCCAATCCGCCCGGGGGATTTACGTTCGGCGCAAACAGCTTTGTGTCCACCAATCACGTGAGAGGAAGAGGTGCCCCTTCTCCCCAGCCGGTATGTTCCGGCAGTGCTGATTGGCTAGCCTTATTTAACAAGGGCGTTGCATCGTTGACCCAAGAGATATAGGCCTCCGGCAAAATTGTAGCAATTTTGTTTGTGGATATTGTGTGACCTGTCGACCGTGTGTGTGTTTGTGAGTGCCTGTGTGTGTATGTGTGGGCTTTAGTGTGCCTCTGTGTGTGTGTGTGTGTGTGTGTGTTGGTTTGATTGTGTGCTTGTGTGTGCATCTGTGTGTTTGTAAGTCTGTGTGTGTGCATGTGTGTGTTTGTGTTTGCTTGTGTGTGGGTTTGTGTGTGTGTGTGTGCTTGTGTGCGTATGTGCTTGTTTGTGTATCCAGAAACACAGTAGAGTGAGTTAGCTCAATTTCTCTCTCTCTAACAAAGGTCAGAACACTACCTCTGAACGTTGACCATGACGGCCTTTATGAATGACGTCAGCCAGCAACGGTGAAGTCAACATTTGCGAAGCGTTAAGCTCGCGCTACCGTATCAACGCAACAAATTTGTCCCGTTCGGATTGTTTCGGTATGATTAGCTCAGTCATTCTGCAAATTGTTAGCGTCACGGACCGACACACGAACAGCGTGGGAGCAAACAAGACCAGAGTTGTTTGCAGGGATGCTAAATTCCCAACGAGGTGGTTCTCTCCTCTTATGAAATCATCGTATCCTTAAATAGAACATTTATTATAACATCTTATTTGTAGCATCTGTGGTTCTCCACTCTCTCGTGAATGAAAAAAAAAAATCTTAGATTTTGCAGTATGAGTCAGAAATGTTGTTGCTCAAGGAAATTGACATGGGTATTCAACAGGAATTACATGTTCACGAGGATTTAGGTGTTCACCAGGTATTCACCAGGTATGAATGATATACTAGAAATTACGAGTGTGGTGGAATGAACAGAGTAGCTGACTGGGGGAGGGTACATATTGTAGTTCAGGAGAGATAGGGAGTGTGTGTGTGTGTGTGTGTGTGTGTGTGTGTGTGTGTGTGTGTGTGTGTGTGTGTGTGTGTGTCCCACACGTTTGCTTTGAGGAACTTGTTTGAGAAATTATTTGGAAAAGGAGTGACCTGTGTGTGGCAATTATAGACCAAGAGAAAGTATATGGCTGGGTTCACAGGTCTGTACATATATATCATATGGTTCACAGACCTATTTCTATATATGCATAGGGTTCGCAGACCTGTATATATGTATATGCAAAGGGTTCACAGGCCTGTAATTGCATATGATAGACTTCACAGGCCTGGCAGATGGGACTATATATATATATATATATATATATATATATATATATATATATATATATATATATATACCTAGGGTGAATATAAAGTCACGTGTTTGCACTGGCAAACTAAAATATTAATATGAGTAAGAAGGGACTATTAGGAGCTCTGGGGTATCAGGGCCCTAAACATTCAAGAGGGCGAGAGGCATGCATTGGATAAAATATGTTGGATCTATGCTGTTTACGTGGGGCGACGTGTTATCATCAGGCTGAACCATGGCAGATGAAATACTGAAGATGATGATAGATTTCGTATCCTGTGGGGTTTGGCTGTGAAAGCTGGGCACTAGTCTCGGTGTATTATACATGACAGCAAGAGACTGACTGGATGTGTAAGAGCGAAGCTATTATTCGTCTGTTGCTGATTCAGCCTCCCTAAAGTGAAAAAGGCAATTATGACAAATTATGCCACATATAATGCTATATGATACAAGACTTAAGGTGAAGAACCTTGTAGGTGGGGGGGGGGGTGGACAGCGGAATGAGCATAACAGCGGATGGGAACATGAGAGCCCAAGTGAATAGTAATGTGAGGCAGGAGGAGGAGGAGGAGGAGGAGGAGGCAGCCAGGGTGTACTGAGGTGAGTGTGGAAGGAGAGGAGATGATCACCATCAGTAGCTAAACTGAGGCAAATATACGAAGCGTATGTGTGTGTGTGTGTGTTTGTGCTTAACGCTTCGGAGATGAGGGAGACGAAAGTGTAGATTGAGGAGGAAGGGAGGGAGGGAGGCCCCTTGTAGTGGGGAGGGAGAGAGAGAGAGAGAGAGAGAGAGGGAAGGAGGTAACAAGAGGGGAGTGTCGCCAGCAGAAGGTCTTGACAACTGAGGCTTCACGGGCCCTGACCCAACCACTTCACCTTTGTCAATTACTGACGTCCAGGGATGGTGCCCCTTTCTCTCCCTCCCTCCCTCTCTCTCTCTGTCTCTGTCTCTGTCTCTCTCCCTGCGGAACCTATGTAGGTGGAGCGAGCACCCACCTCTCTCTGCCACTGTGGGAGGTGGGGCGGGCCCTGCTTGAGGGCATCCGAGAAACCAGCAATGATTCGTACCAAAGTTACTTATCTTTCCTCCTCCTCCTCCTCCTCCACCTAGTTCCTCACCGTATATAGACTATAAGGAATCAGGTCACTCAACTGACGTATAGGACTCCTTATATCACCAACATTTCATATACGAATCCTATATCAGTTATATTTCTACGGCCACGGCTTTTGAGCAATACTTCTGAAATTTCTTTACTGATTCTGAACAAACGTCAATATGAACTATTCCAGACGGAACGTCATTGTGTCTGAACAGTGTAACATTTGATTGATTTTAAGTCGTGTTGGATGGGAAGAGAAAAATTCTAACAAAAAACATCATAGGAAAAAATCTTTAAGAAAATATCTTGTGAACATTTTTCAACTTTTCATGTTCACTGTAAAAATAACTGAGTCTAAGATTAAATATCTTTATAATTAAATTAGTTATATTTACTTTTCTTTTTATCTTTTTAAGAAAATACTTAAGGGAGATATAATCACTCACTGAGTTTTCCAATATTATAAATCCCTCAAAAAAACATCATCTGAAGATTGTCTAAGTCTTTTTGCGATTCTACGAAAGGTATTTTGGCCCAAGACGTCCACATGTCATTTGACCTGAATATTAATTAACTGTGCAAAGGAAGAAGAAAAAAAGAAGAAGCGAGTCTGAAAGTTATAGACTGAGGCAAAATTTCCTTGTTTCTTTTTTACGTGAGAGTTCGGGAGAGGAAATGTGTCTCTCTTACCTACAGGAAAAGTGGAATAACGCAAGTAAGGTCAGCGAACTAGTTAGTAGTGTGAACATAATAGTTTTTTCTACAGTATGTTGAGGTCACACTAGGGAAGAAAGATGGGTGGTGTGGCAGGGAAAAAAAGAAAAAAAGAGACAGTATGTCGTAGTCGTAGTAGGGGAAAAAAATACAGTATATTGTATTCACACTTGGCCATGGTAGGACAAGATACAGTATGTTGTATTCACACTGGAGGGAAGCAAAGAGAAGATGGAGTATGTTTCTATCACACTGGAATGTGGCAGAGACGATGTACAGTTTGTTGAACCTACCTACACACACACACTCACACACACACACACACACACACACACACACACACACACACACACACACAGAGAGAGAGAGAGAGAGAGAGAGAGAG
>JAYMFT010270149.1:0-10638 GCA_038088735.1 Panulirus argus
CGTTTTGATAACTGCTTCTTTCCCAACACGTCGAAGCTTTGGAACTCTCTGCCTTCTCATGTCTTTCCCAATAACTACGACCTGGCTAATTTCAAGAGAAACGTTTTTCACTTTCTCAAAAATTTGTAAATACTTTCCCTGTCTGGTTTTCCCCCCTTTCTCAAGTCTCTCTATATTTCAGTTACGGCCCGGCCTTGATGTGGACTTTTGTCCGTGACTGGAGCCTTCAACATAAAAAAAAGCCGTACCGGAGATGGTGCTTCTCAGGCTCTAAGATCACAAGGCGACAACATGACTAAAGTTCGCGAAACTGACTCTCCCTGAAGTTCGGTCTTAATTGATACCGCTATACAGCTACGTTTCCAGTAGCTACTGACTACAATAACGACGAACAGAACAGAGTGTTAAACTTGAAGATATCTTGATGAAGCTATTGTTGGATGTCAGTGTTTGGGATTTCTTGAGGTGGTGAAGGAGAACAGAGGGCTGGGAGCCAAAAGATGATCAAACATGGCACAGATACAGGCCAGAAATGAATGCTTATGACAAGCAATGTTGAGATCGGTCAAAGAAATGTACCATAATCGTGAGGCAACAGGAGTTGAAGCTAAATGGAAGTTTTTATAACACAGACTAAGAGTAATGGCAACTCTGTTGGTTGACTGTCACTTAAGGTAATATTTGATGATGAGAGTTCAGGATCTGTTTCAGGCTCACTTGCAGAGTGAAGCCAGAGGGTTGACAAGGGAGTTGTATAATCAATCATGAGATGAGAAGAGAGTGCGGCTGGAGGCAAAGCAGACAACGGCAGCTCTACATAGTCAACACAGAACGCCACCGAGGGACACCCCTTAATTGTTTACATCATGGTTCAGGAAAAGTTTTGATTTATCAAAAACAGTTTGCTCGAGGCTGTCCTGGATGACTGACGTCAGTCTAGTGGTGGTGCGGTGCCACAGTTACATAAGTCTGATGGGTCTACAGGTAACTGTAGGTGCGGTACAACTGCAGTGGCTAAACTCGCGCCGGTGGCACAGTGTTGTTGATACTGCAGTAATGTTGTCACAGGCATGATAACTGGACCAGCAGCAATAGTTCGGACCAGGTAACAAAACCACAGCTGTTAACACAACCCCAATGACTGAGCCAGCAGTGATGGCAGAGCTTCCGTGTCCAAACTAATAGCAAAGGCACAACGCCAGTGAGTGAAGCAGTGATGACACAGCTATTTAGTACAGTGAGTGGCAGAGTAGGATGGTTTAGCTCCAGTGTCTGAGTCAACAGTAATCGCGCAGCTCGGTTGACTGAACCATTAGTGACGGCACATCTTTGGTGACTGAACGAATGGGAGCAGCAAAACCCAAGTGACTGAACCGTTTGAAATGAATTGACAGAGCAGATGGAAAGCCATGGTAACTGAACCAGCGAATAAAGCGTAATTCCGCTTATTGAACCTACATTGCAGATACGACTGCTGCCATCAGAAAGCTTTTACTTACACCTGTAGAGATCAACAGAGGTGGACAGAGGTCGAAAGAACTAAATCTGATCAAACTTTTGCTATTGTTCAGAGTGTCTAATCTGTCCAGGACTTTCAACAATAATAGAAAATCTACAAGTAAGCATCGAGGCAAAATATCACAATGAATTGATCGTTTTCGCTTATGTGGCCAATTTGCCTCCTGTGTCGGGGTCTGAATGCATATCTTTACACTATCAAGACTTATCTAGACACCATCGCCTGTTCGGCGTCATACAGTGTGATCGTAAGTGGATAATGGGAGCTGACCTAAAATGAAGCTGTCTCCAGATATCATTAGCTACCTTTAGATTACCAAATTCTCTCTAGTGAACAGTTGAATGAGTTCTTTCATGCTTTGTTTTCTCGTGGCCATATGGAGGCTGCAAACTACGAGAGGACATCAACAGCTGTCAGGAGCAGCAGGTGATGTTCCCTTTCCTACTCCTGTCCTAGTATTCACTCGTATCGTTTCTTTAGAGCAAGTGTCTGCTAGTCAGCTCAGCATGGTGCTCATAATGAGACAGCGGTCTGCTTGATTTGTGCCGGTATTACAGGCAAGTTTATTGTGCACCCCAAGCTCATCCTTTTAACTGTAACGCAAAAGGATTACAGAGGTTGTACAGTGGGATGCTATTCATTACATAAGATATCAGTGTATGATCTCAACCTCCTTCTTATGAAATAAGATAGTCACAGAGTGAATGCATCTTTAGGCACAGTATTACTCTATTTCGCAAAGTTTAGGAACGCTTTGAACGTCACAATGTTAGTCCTGCTGTGAAATATCTATTAGATTACCAACAACCATCACGTTTGTTTGTGTATAAACACAAAATGAACGGGCAGTTTTGGATGAAAAATCTCCATACATTTCAGGTCAGTTGTTTTGGCTCTAAGCGTAAGCCATGATGAGAGATGGTTCAGGACTGTCATTCACAGTAATACAAACACATCTCTTCTGTTCGTCAAAAAAATTCTAAGAAAAAAAGGAAAGAAAGCAAATCTCTTTGTCTGTCTGTCTGTCTCTCTCTCTCTCTCTCTCTCTCTCTCTCTCTCTCTCTCTCTCTCTCTCTCTCTCTCTCTCTCTCTCACCATCTCTGTGCTTCATTTAGGACCTAGCTATGATGAGAACTTTCGTCCGTGACTGGAATAGTCGACAGAAGAAAACACGAAGATCCATAACCAATCTTTATTAAGATCACAAATATATGGCTGTGATATTTCCTCAAGATTCGATTATCATGATGTATAGGTTCGAGAGCCATGTTGAAGAAGTGGTGAAAAATTATTTTTAAATCCAGTTGATACAAAAAGTACCAGCACAGAGTAGGGGAGGCTATAATCTCTCCGATGTTTACCAACAAAGGTTATCTGTTTCTCAGACTCATACAAAAACTGACAGGTTATTAGTATATTGCTAGATACCTTTTTTTATTGACATCTAATGAGAAAGATGTACCGTATTTCGATCGATATATAATCACATAGAATCTACGTAATTAAAGAGATTTTCCTTATTTCTTTGTACTCAATCTCTTGTCAATAATCTGAGTTAGCGGCGGAATATGGCCTCTAGTCCAAAAGGTATAATGAAATGTATTACCAAATCTTCCCCACTCTGCCTCCGGCTATCCCTGGGGCAGGAACCTGAGAATATTAGCTGACGAGTGGGGGAGGTAAGTGGTGTGGACACACTGGATGTTGGGGAGTCCAGACCGTTTACAATACCCCCGATGTTGGGGGCCCCAAGCCCTCCACAACACCCCCAGATGTTGGGGGAATCCCAGGCCGTCCACAGCTCACTACTAACATCACTTGCTGAATTTCTCATAGCGTCGCAAGCCTCATCATCCCCCGGCAACACCGACGACGCTCTGAATTATGCCTGAGGAAGCGGAGGTGTGGAGGGGCGGGTCTTTTCCCCTGACGAGCACTCCACAGCTGGGAACTGTGGAGCCACAGAGGTCTACGCTGTGGCGGAGGTGTGCTGTGCCGCTCAGCCCCCACAGATGCCTCCAGCATTGGCTGGATTGCCCTTAGGTCATCACCGAGGCTTGATAATTCAAGCTGGTGTCATACTGTCAAGCGGAAGCTGCTCACCTCCATGCTGAGTTCTAAGTGTGGTGCCCCATCCACACTAAGACACACTGGCGTTCCCTCCTTCACACTCCCGTCATGCTAGTGTTTCCTTCCTTCATGTTTTGACGCTTCTTTTGTGGAACGGAATCTCAGTGTGAAGACGGTTCGTCATTTACTCCGATAAATATATATTCGCGACTCCACTCACTACTTTTCTCTGGACGTGGACGTATCGCTTCGCTCCTTGCATCAGGTTCAGCTCCTTCCAAGCGAGGCAGTATGGTACTCGCGCTGCGGCAAATGTCACTGGCCGGTAAAAGACAAAGCTAATTCTTTCTTCTTGGATCTCATTCTGCTCTGTGAGACGAAAGTTAATCAAGGTTGCGACATTTGGGCACTCCACTACTGTGCATTCCATTGTCGTCCAGTCCACTTTTGCGTTCTCCAAGATTATGCACTCTGCTGTTGTGCACGCCAGTGCTCTCCACTCCAAGTTTTGTGTACTTTCACTATTGTGCACTCTGCTACTGTGCACTCCACCGTCGGAGGTGATAAAGATAAGTGATTATGTTTGATAATGCTTCTTACATTGTTATTCTTTTATAGTTTTGTTCTCGTTCTGTCAACACAAAGGAAATGGTTCATACTTTGAGGTCCTATTTGTCTTGCGTTCTGTCCACTTGTCTTTTTTTGTTGTCTTTGTTGTCTGTTTGTAGGGACTGTCTTTTCCTTTTCTGCATCGTCTCTCTTACTGCAATTTTCTGTATATGCAATATATGAACAACATTTATAGCATCCCTTCGTAACAGTTAAAGATCGAGAACAATAATTTTCTATAATCATTAGAATATTGTACCTTTTATAGTATGGAGAGAGTATGATTATTTTCTTTTGTGTGTAAGGAACAAAATATAATTCACAAAACTATAACAGGAAAATTTCCTAGTTCTCCAAAATAGGTTACACAGTTTAGATTACAAGATGTTTTCTGTACCATGACGATGTGACCTGGCGTGACATGTATCAAGTAACACTGTTATTAATTTGGCCAATTAATTGCATCGGTTGATAAAATGATTCTTACCGGGAGACCACACTGCTTCTCGGCCTGAAACACTACCTCGGTATCGTCTCTCTGCTGGTGTATATTCTGTTACTAAGATGAGTGACTCAAGGAGAATTATTCCATAGAAAGTCTGAGTAGTGGGTGAGTAACTTAACTAAGATACTCTTAAATGTTGATAGATACAACAGCTGAGTCAGCTGATTCACGTTGCTTCCTGCCTTCCAAGTACATGATGAACAAAAAGGCAAATTTTTTTGGCCTTTGTTAGGAATGTAGAAATGAGAGTTTAGTGATAATGGCACCAGCCCACTAGAACCTGTACTGATGAACCTGGTATTCCGGTAAAAAGACTTACCGACACCATTACTGCAGGGGTTTCAGAAGTGCTGACGTCACTGCTATGGGTAAAAAGAACCCGCTTCTTCAAATCCCGAGGAATTCCAGTATGCAAATCGAAGAATGTAAATCTTGAGGGGATCAGGGAAGAAGTGTGTGCCGAAAAGTACAGAATGGCAATCTTTGATTAGCTCGATATGTTCTCCTCTTGTGAAGTCTCCGTAGAATAGTGAATTACCTTGTAACACGAAACTTTTGAATTACTTATAATAATTGTAAGCCTTTCCCGTCTCGGGAAAGTCTTAGGTTCTCACTAGGGAAAGATATTCAGGCAGGTGGACGGGATCTGTGGTACCCCAAAGGGCGCTAACCGGTCAGATAAGTTCCCCCTTGAAGACCAACGGAGAGAGATATATGAAGGGAATTATCGGCTGTGTGGAGGGTCGCTCAGATGTAGATTATGTTTAACTCGACTCGTAATCCCTGAAGGAGTAATAATGTGGCTTGAACACTCCAGTTCATCCTACAGGCGGAGCTCACAGTTGACCCGCGTCAGGCACCAGGAGTGTGGAGCTATGATCGTAGAACCACTTGGGCCGAGGACCATAAGCAACAGTTTAATGTCAGTCGCAGAAGGTGAACAGCTGCTGCTTCCGGTGGGGTGTGACTCGTGGGGACTGACTCACGAATCGATGAGACCACACCATGGCTCTACGGGTTGGGTACGGATCGCTGCGGGTAACCTAGACGGTGGAGAAGCAGATGAGCTCTGTTGCGTTAACCTGAAGGTGGTAGATGGATGCAGCTGCTGAGGAGATAGGTAGAGATGGCGTTGATGTTATGCTTTATTAGCTGCATAACATTATCTCTACTTGGTGAGGTCTGATACCATCCTACCCAACTGGAAAAAGGATTTAGTCACTTTAAATGAAGAGGAGGAGATGCTAAGTGAACTTCATGAATTGATGGTTGATATTGTCCGGTGTGACAGGGGCGTCCTTGCGTATCAGTAGTTAGAGTGAATAAGAGATGATTTGTCTTTGACAGAACGACGTGTGTAGTCTCGATTTAAATCCTTGAGTCATCGGTTGACCATCTCCCTGTGTCTCGTGTCTTTGTTGAATTCCATCATAACTTGTGATCGAGTCTGATTGCGGTACATCCTGAAGCATTGCTGGGGGTCCCATAACTCCTTTAGGACCTGATAAAGATTGATCTGCCGTAGGTCGTACTTTCAGACACACCGACAGACGCATCAAGACAGACACACACAGACAACCACGAGCTTACATACAGCACTGCAGACTCCAGCGGACTAGAAGGTACGCGGAAATGCTTGGAAATCATGCCTGGCGCAGCATTATGCCAGAGCCCATCAGTTATCCCTCACGAGTCTGTCCAACTGTGGAGGGCCCACTTACTGCAGTTTACCAGGCTGGCCTTCATTGCCATGCCAAACTGGAGCTCGACTGGCACGAACCTGAACGTTAATTGGAGCTTCGTAATAGACCATCCGGTCGTTAGCTGGGCTGCTTCAGCAGATGGCCGACCTTTCCGGAACCACTCGCTACCATCACCCGACCGAACGACGACGTTGCTTGATAAACCTCTCCACAGATGCCGCCAGAGTAAGGGATACTGGTTCCCCTTCACACACACACACACACACACACACACACCACTAAGCCAACAGCTGCTCCGCCATAGTGATATAAACAGCCCTTAACCCAAAGGCAGAAATTCATTTCAACCAGCGTTCAGCAGGTGAGAGGGCAACAGAACTGCTTAATTGGCAATCCTTAATCCACGACAGTGTTCAGTATTAGTTATATTAGTCAACCAAAATCGCCTCCCATCGTTATGATATGACTAAGTCTGAACTTAAAGTCAGAATTTTTGTTCAGCCAATGCTCAGTCAGTTACAGGGCACTTACGTCATCTCCGCTATTTAACTAACAAAATTTTATTATTAAAGTTAAACCACTTAACCAGACTGTGCTCTGTTGCTCTAGAATAAACACCCCCGCAATCCAGAAGCAATATGTCAATGTTTTAGTAAAGTTCAACCAGAAAGAGAGAGAGAAAGAGAGAAAAAGAAAAGAAAATAGAATTTATCTCTCGTGATTACTTAACGAACATAAATATCATGTATCATTTTCATACCTACTCAGAAACAATTGGAATTCACATTACCAGCCACAGAGCCAACCAGCTACTCCATATAAGGCACTCTGACATCTCAGCCTAGATGATAACGGCACACTCAAGCAGCCAGTTAATCCTCAAACTAAATTGTGAGATAATAAAATAATGAAATGAATGTTGAGCTACTGAGAGAAAAATAAATATATATTCCTGATTGTTGAGCGAGGAAAGGAGGCGGCAGCGGTACATTCCTGATTAGCGGACTAAGGAAGGAAGGAGACGCAGGATGCGTAGGAGACGGTCTCTGGCGGCAGGAGCAACAGTTGCCAAAGGCAGGAACCCCAAGGGAACCATTCCCTCACCAGCTCCTTTGCGTCTCGACTTAATTAACTTCATGCTAAGTCTCTCCTTCCTGAGGATTACGTGCACCGTAGAGAACGTCTTGGTTTAAAATGCTTTAGTTCGTAGATCCGTTCTCTTAACGATCTCAACTGCCCTGCGCTTTCTTTTCTTTTGGTTTTACGACCAAGGTTTCTAGTTTCACTGGGTTGGCTTCCGCTGGTCTCAAGACCAGTTCTTTTCAGTCGTACGGCTTCCTGGATAAGGTCTGTCGTAGGACCATGTGGCCTTATGGCTAACCCCTTCGTACTTCATGATATTTTTTTGAGTCTTTGTCTTGGGGTCTGACTCCACGATGTCTAAGTTATACCCATACGATTCTGAAGTTAGTACCTTGCATACATAAAGCACCAACTCCTTGTGACTCGTAGAAATAATGCTTATGGTTATTGTCCTTTCGAACTCCAGGTTGGACCTGCAGTATCATATAATTAACTTCTGCAGGCTTTGAGGCTAAAAGTTAATGTTCATGATTAAAATGTTGAACTTGGGTTGTCATCTAATCATTCTTGGATGGTATGGACTTATTAAAGATTTTAGATTTGATTTCCTTTGTTCTGCTTTAGTCATGTAGTTACAAGGCGTTAGTTGTCTAAGTATACATTAGACATTTTTTTTCCGCGATGGTGTTGTTGCAGAGAACGTAGAAGCGATCCTTTAGAGTCAAGTAAACTAATTAAAGGTAAAAACTGATTATTCTGAGAGGATGTCACCTAATTGTTTAACAAATAGGTCATTAAGTGTATCTATCTTAAAGTGTTGTGAATTGCTTTCGTGTAACAATACCAGTCACATGAGTAGCAGTTAGCCGTTTGGTCGTTCAAGTTAAGCTCGTTAACGCCCTGCCAACAGAGTCAGCATGACTTTGGAACCCAGTTGGCCCTCGGGGAGTTTACTGAATAATTGATCAGTGGAAGTTTCTGGCAGTTCATTGACAGACTAACTTTAGTGAGTTAATCAAGTTGTGATTTTGTTGTACTCTGTGAACGGTCGATCTCGTAACTAGCAGCGCAGGAACGCCTCACGATCACCGTAAACTGCCTAATCTTGTGAGCAGAGGGGCAGAAACATCTTCCAATCCCTGTAAATGATCTAAACTGTGACTACCAGAGCAGAAAGAAATACCCAATCGGTGAAAATCCTCCGATAAGCATTTATTTATTTATTTTCCTCGTCCATGGCTCCTCGCTGGCTACCTGGAGACAGTAAACGTAGCTTCATTTGCATCATTCATCGCAGGACCAAACTTCGCTTCTGACTTACGTAAGGTACCATCAAGACCTCAGCAGGCATCATATACCCACAGCCTGAATAGTTTCACTGTATATATAGAAGTGCCTTCAGTAGTGTTTTCCTACTTTTTTTTCCTACATCCAGTAGCTGCTAGAGCTCCAGTGGTGGGAGAGAGAGAGAGAAAGAGAGAGAGAGAGAGAGAGAGAGCTGCTGGTTGCCGTCTCTCCTGGTGCCGTACCACAGTAAATCATGAATGGCCTTAGGCAATGCATATGAGTGAGACACGGACAAAAGTGATAGACTTCAGTCAAGTCAATATATTCCCGCTGTCAGAGTCCTTGGTAATTATAGCCAGGAACTTTGCTCGACTTTCTTGCATAATTACATCCGATTTTGGTGTTTCTGAGTAGCTGTGTTGCAAGGTGTCTGACACGTGTTGCGAGATGACGAGCAGTTTTTCGACAGATACTTTTGATTTGTGAATGTTGCTTTTGACCTTAATGATGAAAAGCAAATGTGAAAAAGGATGCTTTGCCATACTATAAAGTAATTTGGACTTTAAAAAGAAAGTTTTAGAAGTTCTAATAACAAATGTATAGTAATTAGTATCCAAAGAATTAGGAAATCATGTAGAAACTTGCTTCTTATTGTGAATATTCCTTGTAAGTGCACACCACTTTCTTTTCACAGAAATGATTATGTTTTCAAAAGCATCAGTGTTGCTATACTTTTTTATTCAATAGCATAACTCATCTGTGACTTCATATATATATATATATATATATATATATATATATATTTCTTTCTAGCGTCCAGAATATGCCCTCTGAACTTTCCGAGACATTTTAAAAGGTCTTTCACACACACTAGCATGCAATACACGGGAGCCTCTTTTATATTTTTCGTTGTAGCGATAAGAAAATTGGTTGCTGTACGCTGAACAAAGTTGAGCAATATTATGCGCGTTTGATGATATGTTGAAAATCTCGAGTGGTAAATATGGACCCAATGCCCTGTAGGTTCTTATCTCATATATATTTTTATGTAATGTTCTGTTGTCTTCATGTGCTATTTTATTTGTTTTCATATTATGTCAGAGAAATTTATCGTGTTTTTGCGTACATTTTAAAGAACGCCTACATATAATTCATTTGTTTCTTCAGATATATATATATATATATATATATATATATATATATATATATATATATATATATATATAAGAACATTAGGGTGGCTCTCTGTTGCTTAAAGTATTATCCTATATAAAGGAGTACTGTGAATATACTGATGGCCGGAGCTCGTGAACTTCATCTGACCAACACACACAACACGTCTTCAGCAGTTCAGTTGGCCCGCTGGGAGTTGACTGCACAACTGACCAGTTGGGGAAGACCCTGACGACTGACTGATCAACTAGCTTGCCGGTGGTAATCAACTTAATGCTTTGTCTCGTATTCCGATATTAGGAGACTAATGTTGTTAGAAATTTCTGGCTCTCCAATCAGTCCTTTGGCGCAGAGTTATTCATCTAAGCCTTCTTATTCACAGTGTAGAAACAGTCTGTGATTTCTAACCTGGCGGAACTCTTCATTGATGTCGTGCTTCAGATTTCCTCATTTTTCATGTCTCAGCAGTGATTGTCTCAGTCTCCCTCCCTCCCTACCTCCTATGCAGACTTCACTACATTCTTTGATAGTCTCTTTCAGTGTTTTCTATGTCTCTCTGTTTCTTGGTGAACACTACGCGCAAGTCCTGCTTCAAGGAAAATCTCATAGTAGGCATTATTAGGTAGGCAATCTCTCTCTCTCTCTCTCTCTCTCTCTCTCTCTCTCTCTCTCTCTCTCTCTCTCTCTCT
>JAYMFT010270160.1:0-10638 GCA_038088735.1 Panulirus argus
ATATATATATATATATATATATATATATATATATATATATATATATATATATATATATATATATTCATATGGTAACACGCAGAGGTCGAGAGAGAACAGAGTGAGTAACCTGAAGGGCTGATGAATGTGTTAGACGTTACAGGGACATAATACTGTGTGCTTTGGGACGTGGAGGTATACGAGGCAACAGAGTCTGTAGCAAGTGGTTTGGTGAAAAGAGAAGAGGGAGTCATTGCCTTGCGTTATGTAAAGTATGGCAAAACGGCTGCAGTGGATGGGATTGCAGTTGAATTTCTCAAGAAAGGTGACGATGTTGGCTGTTTGGTTTGGATACTCAGGTTATGTATGGCTCGAAGTGAGTTGCCTGCGGATTGGCGAAGTATTGGTATAGTACCATTGTACGAAGGCAAGGGGAATAAGATCGAAAGTTTGAATTACAGAGTTGTAAGTTTAAGCATATCTAATAAGTGGTATGAAAGTGTGGTGGTTGAGAGGATGGTGGTATGCACCGAGTATCAGAATGGGGAGGACATATGTGGTTTCAGGAGTGGGAGAAGATGTGTAGGTAATGTCTTTGCTTTAAAGAATATTTGTGAGAAATACTCAGTTAGAGAAGGATTTGCATGTGTCATTTATGGAACTGGAAAAAACGTATGATAGGATTGATAATGATGCTGTGTGGAAGGGTGTTACAAACATATGGTCTGGGAGAAAGCTACTAAAAGCAGTGAGAAGTTTCTGTCAAGAGATAAGGCATCCATGCTAGTTGGAAAAGAGAAAGGTGAGTGGATCAAAGTGAAATTGGTTCTGCGGCAAGGGTGTGTGATGTCACCGTGGCTGTTTGATATGTTTATGGATGGGGTGGTGAGGAAGGTCAACGCGAGGATCTTGGAAAGGGGAGCGAGTCTGAAATCTTTTGGGGATAGGGGGCCAAGAATGTAAGTCAGTTGCTGTTTGCTGATATCTTAGTCTTGGAGAGTGTGTGAAAGGAGAAAGTTGAGTTATTGTAAATAGAAATATAGCTATGATGGTTAGGAAGGGAGAGAGAGAGAGAGAGAGGTTGGTTGGAATGTGAGCTTGAAAGAAGAGAGACTGGAGGAAGTGGGGTGCTCCAAATGCCTGTGAACCATGAGAGCTGAAGTTCACTGTAGGGTGGTAAGGATTTCAAGGTCTTGGGTGCATTCAAGAGTGTGCGGAAAGAGTGGTTACTGTTTGTAGGGGTAAAATTAGGTATGTATGTTGGTATAGCAGGCCAATCAGTGATGTATGGATACTAGGAGCGGGTCCTAGATCAAAGAGGACAGAAGAGATTGGATGTGTTGGAAATGATACGATTGAGGATAATGTGTGGTGTGAGGAGGATTGTTCCAGATATGTTAGGGTAAGAGAGAGTTGTGGTGGGAAGAACAGTATGGTTAAAACAGCCAGAAAGGGTGTGATCAGATGATTTGACGCATGGAAATAATGAGTAATTAGGTGTTGACATAGACGTCATATATTTCAGAAGAGCAGGGGACAAGGACAAAGGAAAAAACAGAAGTGGATATGTAAGGATTGAGCATTAGATACCTGTGAATGGATGTAGCTGCGGATAGAGCCATGGGAGCTGAGGTGAGCCATGGGGTAAGTGAAAGGGCAAAGGTCCTTGACACATTTAGGGATGTGTGGAAAGAGAGATCACTGTCATTAAGGGCAAAGATAGGCATGTTTGATGATGCAGGAGTCTCGCCGGTGCTGTTTATATGGATGTGAGGCGTTAATTTCAGGCAAAAATGTAAAGATGATGGTGGATGTGTTAGAGATGAAATGTATGAGGACAAAAAGTGGCGTAAGGACGGTTGGTCGAATAAATGATGATAGGGTGAGAGAGAGCTGTGGCAGTTAGAGGAGTTAGAGAGCTGAAACGTGTCTGCTGAAATGGTTTGGACACATGGAAAGGGTAAGTTCACAGAGGATGGGACTTGACAACAGCCTTCGTCCCACAATCTCACGACAGAAAGTTTGCTTCTCAACACCTTCACAGGATCATTTGGGTGTCGTCGGTTTTACAACAACGTGTAGGCGATATCGCCTCAGCAGCACACTATCCACACAGCAGGCTGCAGCTACCCTGCCACTCAAGAGTTAAAGAGCTATAAATGAGGTCCCTCGGTATGCAAAGCATCTGCGTGTGGTCCAGTTAATTACCCGGACTGGTGCGACCATCCTCTGTTCTCGATCTGTTATCGATTTTCCTAGTCAACTGGAACGAACGGTACGTTACAGGGTCCCCCGCGTTTCATTTGGGGAGAAGATATTAAACAGTTCTTTTGGAAAATAAACACTTGATTAGTAGAATATATCTACGCCCAAGAAGGGGACGGGGAGTCAGTAAAGATGTTGGTCAGGCGGCCATGGATATTGAAGTGAAGCAAGTAAAGCTAATTACAACTCCCTTGATGCCTTATTCATAGTATTAGATTTATAGCTTCCGGCCTCGTTAGTAATGAATTCCCCGTAATTAGACCCATAAATCGTAACTTTCAAGGTCCCTCTCTTTCTACTTTTAAATTTTCATACTCTATTGTTTCTTTGTCATAAAGGTATAAAAGTGCTTCCGTTTTTTTTTTTCCCATATTCTTTCAATCACTGAATAAGTCTTTACGATAGATAGATATTCAGGGCCATCTTCAAGTCACAAGACATTATTTCCCAGCTAAGACCAGAGGCGTCCGAATGTCGGAATGAATGAAGCCCAGAGCAACGCAATGTGCATCACCAACGCGCCTTGTAAATCGTGTTGGGGAGAGCCATCGCTCATGCTCCCGAGAGACTCATTGCCAGGAACTGCCTGTGTGTGATAGCTTTATCCTATAGTAAATCGTCTTTGTCTTGGTAAATAAGACTGGAAAGAGCGAGAGCCCCATTTCTCATCAGTGGTGGGCTGCTTGAGTTTTATAATTGGGATAAAGTGGTCGTTTTAATTATGAATATATGAATGATCTTACCCTGTTTAGAATGCATGTGTTGTGACGTGTTTCCAGATAATGATAACCTGATACAATCATATTCTCAGTCTTATAAGCTCCCCTTTGTCTGTATTGTGTTACTTGTGTTAGAGAAAGGAAGAAAGAAATAGGATATTTCAATGGTAACGTGGTAATGATCGTCTGCTTAAGCTGATGAGAAGGTAAACGTTTATTCTTTAGTTAGGTTGACGGTATCTCTGATATATATATATATATATATATATATATATATATATATATATATATATATATATATATATATATATATTGCACGTCGAAAATTTCCGGCATAATCACTATATGGTATTTGGCGAAATAAAATCGCACAATTGCCACAGAACGGTACCAGTGAAATCAGTAACATTAAATGCAAAATTAGCCACCTTAAGGCAGCGTGTCGATCCAATCGTAATAAAGCAAAATGCTTCTGTCTATCCCAAGGCGCAGCTCTAACTTAATAACCATGTAAAGTTAGGTTATCACAGTTAGAACAGACCAGAGCCTAATACTGAATGTGAAAATCCTCTACAGCAAGGTTCGCCGAACTCATATCCACGTTTCTTCACATTTGGTTCATCAACGATATTCAGATTCTATACTGAAAATTCTTGGATAGTATTGCAGGGAAAATTAAATCTCTGCTTGACACCTGACTTGCCCTTCAATGCACACAGAGCGGATCGAGTTGCTTAAACCAGACTTTTGATTTTACAGATCACTGAATCACCAAACTGGATATCCAACTCCCTGAATATCCAGATGATCATATAAACGCGCGGTATACTGCAGTGCATATGTAACTTTTTGACAAACCAAGTAAAATGTCCCGAAATATCACTTATCTGTAAACGGCAGTTTATTTATTACATTACCCTTTGTGGTTGTACCGCTGACACTGTATTACATTTATTCTCATGGATGCTTAACTAAAGACAACGTGTTTCTTGTCCCACTCACGCTCATTCCCTATGTAAACAGTGGAATCTTCTTATACCGTAAGAAAAATATGGAAATATTTCCTCCTCTTTACATTCAGGGCAATAAACAGAAGATTGCCACACTACCTGAACATAACAAAGGATATTGTAGCCGATAATTATGCGACTGGAAGATATGGGGACACCGCGTGTACTACGCAGAAAACAGTCCTAAGCTTTATTCTCATACCGGGTCCCCGAACTCAGAAACATCCTTCTTGATCACTTCAAGGACGCGATGATATTTCTCTTCTGAGGTCCTTTTTCACGGAAGGGGTAGCGTTGGTGTGAGATTTTGGTGCTGGTGATTGTAACTGCAAACTGGTGAGGTAACATTGGTGGTCGTTACTGCAGAACACCTCTGGTGGTTGTCGTCGTCTTCGTCTGGACAGGGAGGCAACTGCTGTGTATCGAACTTTGCAGCGGGGGCGGTCGTGGCGAGGATGGTGACGGGTGACTGGCCGTCCTTGGGTGTCGTGGGGCCGAGCCTCCTCACTAACGCGTGGGAGAGGCAAGAGAAGTCGCCAGTTGCAGATAAGAAAAAGAAAAAAAAAAACTATCACGATATGGGATCGCTTATGTGTTGGTAGATATTTCCCGTGTACTAGCTCCAGAAGAAAAAGGAGGAGAATTTTGTTTTGATAATCACAAAGCCTGAATAGGTTACACAAAAGTGATGATATTCGTCATACAAGTCAAGAAAAACAAAAATACTACATTGTACATTGTTAAGGACCATGAGGCCAGAGTCCCGTTTGGTACAGATGTTATCACACTGTCGCACGTGTATAGCTTTCAAATAAGGTGGTTTAAAAGGCTCTGGCCGTCATTACGATGCATTGCTGCCATAAATGGTTTGGCAGAGCTGCTCATCACTGGCGGTCGACCCTTTTATGGTGGGGAGGGCTGGCTAGGGGCTTTCCCAGGTGTACGGACCATGCTTCCCGTCACCAGGTGTGAAGACTGCTCGGGCCAGGGTGAGGATAGCGAACAGGGAATCCTCCGGATGTAATGGCCAAGCTGCCTGGGAATGGAATCCTTGTCCGGGCCAGGTTGAGAACAGCAGACCAGATAGTCTCTCTCTCAGCAAGGGAAGCTGACCGTCGTTGGGTGCTTAGCATGTCTCGGCCAAGATGAGGACAGCAAGAGGGGAAGTCCCCCGGTCTGCTGGCCAAGCTGGCCGTCACCGGATGCGCAGACTGTCCTGGCCGAGAGAAAACGGGCCGACCAGGGAGCCCCGTGTGTGCTGGTAACGCCACCTCCCACTGGCTACGTGGTGTCAAAGGGATGATGGAATGCCGAAAAATCCTTGAATGCACTGACCTTATCCCCTGTCACTGCCGGCCCGTTTTTCATTGTTTTCCAGATGAGGAAATACAAATACTATTTACTGAACTTCTGTAATGAAGTGGAATTTCAAAAGTACAAAACCATGAAACGTACCAATGAAGCATCCCATAGGATTGTCAGCAGTCAGCATTATAGTGAGAAATTATTAGGATAATTCAGCCTTATAGTTAAACATTATTGGAATACAGTACGAAGGATGAAAATGAATTCTTCTTCATGGAAGTATGAACTTATCTAAATTAACAACAAATGTTACTTAGCACTTTAGTGTAGGATGATTCCCTCCATGGTCGCTACGCTAAAGGTAAACGTCCTCCTTTAGATTTTGTTAGCTCCTCGGTAGAGCTTGGAGTTATGCTTTCTTCTTTTTCAGAGGCTTATGAAAAAACGAAAAATGTTTGATATACATTTTCAAGTGGTTGGGACTTCCTTATGGAACTTAGAATCAGGGAAATATGGATCGTGTATCTTTTCGTTTAATTTTTGTCTTAGTCGCTTCGGCTCCCAAATATCGTCGTTCTGAAATGTTTACAACGGTTTACCAACATTTAATGATATGGTCAATGTAGATGTTAAACTTCCAATCACAGAAATATTCGCTTTCATTAATCTCCGTTTTAGAAGGAAAAATGGATTACTATCTGTTAGCGTTGAAGTCTCCTTGAAACCTCTATCTCTTTCTTTCATTTTAAAAGAAAATACGTTCCATACGTTATTTCTTTTTTTACAAACGGTTTGATAGAATTACTAATAAATGACAATAGCAGCTGTAAAAGACGCATGTACTAAGGAATGTCTCCAGAGTCTTGAGCCGAACACGCATCGATGAACAGTACTTCATTTTCCAAGTCAAGGGATTACAGGTATATGGGAGGGGTGGCAGCTGAGGAAGTTGAGTGTTCAGGAGCGGTACAGCGTGACTTGTGGGGTCAAGCTGCAGATGATTAACACAAAGTTAACACGACTTAGGATATAAAGATTTAATTCGTCAAACCGTCCATCGGTTCAATACAAACACTGCTAGGATCAGATCAAACTTTCTTCGTTGCAAGTAAAACTAAGAGAGAATGGAGCGGTAACTGAGACGTTTTCGTATGACTCTTCCTCCTTTCCAAAGTGAGTTTTAAGATAAAGAAACCAAACGGTGACAGGAGTTCTGTTTCCAAAAATTAGATAATTAGAGTATTCTTTACAACAGCAAAATTCAGACACGAACAAGGAGCTGAGGTAGACATTGATAGTGACTTAGATGATAACACAATAAGAGTTTCAGATTGACAGGAGAGATGGGACAAAGTATGGCTCATTTGCATTGGGTAGTAACATATATGGGCGCAAAGGGGGGTTACAGGGGTGATAATGTGGGAGTAGTTTGGTAAGAGCACTGGGAAAAACTGCTTATCACAAAAATGTTGTTAGTGACAAATACTATTTACATAAATCGAAGTTAGTCATACATCATAGGTTAGCATGATATGGTCAAGGATGGTTAGTAAAATATAAGAGTGAGAGGGACAAAGGTATATGAAAAGCGAATCATGCAGTAACATTATCGTTGTACAAGAAAAATTATTCATTACAGTTGCACTGATAGAGGATGTGTTACTTAAGCGGACGGGATCACTCTGTTGCAAATAAGATAATCTTACATTAATTCATTTTAACATTAACGGAAATCTGAATCTTTTTGCTTAGGCATACTTTTTTTCAGTTCGAGTGATAGATGTAAATCTAGGCTAAGAACGCTGCTTTAAAGTTATTTATATACGCGAATTCTGATTTCCTAGTTGACAGTGAGTCTGTCAGTACGGCGCGACAGATTGGGATGATGGGGAGAGTGGCGGAGACGGCTGACGGAGGAGTGGAGCGGAGGGCGCGTCCTGGGTTACTGTGTGCTGCTGGCGCGGGGGACGGGAACTATGCTGACGTCACTCCTTCATTCCCGGATGTCACGGAGGGTGAGTGGGGGTGGGAGGGTAAGTGGCCGACTGCTTGAGGGCGGAACTACAACGACATGCACTCCCTCATTCCAGCACCCAGTATCCCTCACTACGGCCGCACCAGCGCCACTACTTGCCATTGAGACTACCGCTAATCCTTAAGTGTCCAGCAATTACTGGATGAATATACAATTCCGACCCAGGGACACTTCCAGCTAGATACATTTGAAGGATATGAAAAAGAAGAATGCACAATGCATAAAAGGCAATTGTAGTCAACTGGAGCGACTCTGGCAGTGTGAGTGTCTGGTAGAATGGCTGGGAAGCGTGACGGGGGATTAGGGCGGGTCGTGGGGGGGAATAAGCGTGGGCGGGCCCCTGGGGCAGGGGCGGTGCATGCGAGTCGAAGGGGGCGGGTCGACCAGCGTACTCCAGGGCGGTCGTGGGGACCCGCTCTCTTCACACAGTTGCGTGGCAGCCGCTCGCTCGGCCAGTCGCGCGTTACAATTGCTCTTGCAGTCCCACCAGATCGACCCTGTCCGTGTCCCAGTGCCTTAGTGCCCACTGGATAGCCTGCTAGTAAGACTCGGCTCTTCAAAAGTCTCTTAACCACCCAGAAGGATCTTGAAGAGACCTGAGGAGAGTCTTATCTGTCGGTTCTCCGTAGGTGTTTTAATGATTTCAATTCGGGAAATCATACCAGAACGGATCTATTTTCCTCTGGTTCCGTGAAACGTTATTCTTTTGTGTTTGAAAGTTAAGCGCTACACCAGAGGCGATCCGCCACCGGAGAAGCACTCTGTAAACAGTTAGTAGCGGAGCCGTACGAAGTGACCGCCCTCTTAATTTACAGTGGTCTGGTCGACGCAGTGTAAAATCTTATGTGGCGGGTAGCTTACGGACTAACAAAGTGACTCAGTGTGTGTGTGTATACGATAAAGTTTCTTGAATACGTTTGAGAATCTCCGAAGGACAGTCAGAATTGCAGTTGTTGTCTCTTGTGTTAGAAGTTTGTGCTGTTTGCCGTCTTCCCCAGTATTTGAATGTATGCTCACTCTAGTCCTCTCAGGTGAATATCGTATGTGAATCACAACGTAGATATTGCGTCTGTATTCCATTAGATGGTAAATTCAGCAAGTGGACTGAACTTTGTGATTTCAACGTGACCAAGAAGTGAGCTCAACTTTAAAGTTTTGCGCGAGATGCTGGGACTGCAAGTCATGTAAAGTCATGCAAGAAATCCTTTAGTTTCACAGCAAAATATTCAGTATCATTTCACGGATTTACAGCATTCTAGTCTATCTTGACACTGTGAGATGGTACTTTAAAACTGTGATTGAGTTTTATATTAAAGAAACTAGTTTAAATTTAAGACCATACAAAAAAATCACGAACCTTAGTTAATTGTTTTTGATATAGCCTAACCCCGAACTCAAGTCTTGATTTACTCTCACGTGTGAAAAAAAAAAAAACACTTTGCAAGCAGGATACAGCACTATCAGGATACATCAGTGGTCTACAGTGATTTCGCCATCCTATAGCAAGTCAAATAAGGTAAGAATCTATGTAACCATAGTTTAATCCAAAAACCTAAAACCTCTATAATAGTTAGAATGTTTACAGCCATCTTATAAAAAAAGAAATAAACATTGTCACTGAAGTCGACCAGCATGTTAGTATTCAAAGCAACGCTCCGTCATATGTCCACAGTCTCGTAAGAAATGTTCGTGACAAGAAAGCCAATATCGACTATGCAAAAGTGAAACAGGCTCTTTACCATTGAAGAATGGCATTTACGCACTTGTTTGATGACCCGATAACCAGCATTATAATGACATTTTGGAGAGCAGTTTAGTGAAAGAGGAGAGGCAATAGAGACATTTGAATGGTGAAGGCAATACGAACCAAAGGACACGAACAGGCCAGTATTACCGTAGAGTGAACCCAACACTTGGATGCTGGTCATGTTCCACCTTGGAGGACACAGCACCTGGTCACTGTTCACTTCCCACCCTGGAGGACCCAGTACCTGACCACAAGTCTCCTTCTACCCTAGATGCCCCAGAACCTGGCCATTGGTCAGCATCTACTTTGGAAGACCCAGCACCTGGCCACTGGTCACCTCTCACTCTGGAGGACCTAGCACGTGGACACTGGTCACCTCCCACTCTCTAGGACCCAGCACCTAGCCACTGGTCACCTCCCACTCTGTAGGACCCAGCACCTGGCCACTGGTCACCTCCTACTCTGGAGGACCTAGCAAATGACCACCGGTCACCTCCCACTCTGGAGAACCCAGTACCTGGCCACTGGTCACCTCCCACTCTGGAGGACCCAGCACCTGGCCACTGGTCACCTCTCACTCTGAGGGACCCAGCACCTGGTCGTCGGTCACCTTCCACCCTTGGAGAATGGTTGGTCAAGGTGTAAAGGAAGGAAAGGGCTACTCATGTGATGAAGTCTACGGGAATTCTTTCTCCGTTTCTGGTTCGCACGATTGCAATCCCTTAGATAAACGAGTAAATTATATATATATATATATATATATATATATATATATATATATATATATATATATATATATATATAAACATCATTCCTCAAACTTTTCTCTAATAAGTATATGCATTTTTTGAGGTACGGGTCCAGAAACATTACATCCATATTATAACGATAAAAGAAATACAATACAGCGGTCAGAAAGTGCTATAGTCAGCTCTTCCCTAAGCTAAAACAACGATGGTTGAAACATACATAATGTTACGACACCGTTCATACTTTCTAGGTAATCATATCTATTACTAGATGTCTGTTGTGTCTCAGAATTTCTTTACTAAATATAGTTTACAAACGCTACACATTATGAAAACACGAGCTTGTATTATACATCCCTCGAAATGATATTTTAGTATGAATTCTATTCTGACACGATATATATAATAACGTAATCATATACTTCATCGTAAACAAAATATCCCATAATTATCTCTGTGTGATCGATAGATACTTCTGCCAATTACGTTCTTCTTTATGACATATAACATGAACGTGCGAAGACATGGAACTCTTAATTCTACGTCCGGTGTTATTTTCATGATCCCTATAATCAAATTCTAATTTTACATCCATAGTTACCCTTTACAGTCCCTATAATCACGAGTTATACCATCATACTTGTCATGGGGATGTTGTTTGCCTGCTGACATCCTTCCTGGAGGAAAAATAATCATCACCAATAAAATGTTGTAATGGATGTCTGTTCAGTCATTTCATTGGAAATTACACTTAATTTGCTTATATATATATATATATATATATATATATATATATATATATATATATATATATATATATATATATATA
>JAYMFT010270171.1:0-10638 GCA_038088735.1 Panulirus argus
GGAACCATGGAAGCGGAAGTGAGTCATAGGGTGGGGGAGGGGGAGAAGGTTCTGGGAGCGATGAAGAATGTGTGGAAAGAGAGAACGTTATCTTGGAGAGTAAATATGGGTGTTTGAAGGAATAGTAGTTCCAATAATATTATATGGTTGTGAGGTGTGGGCTATAGATAGGGTTGAACAAAGGAGGGTAGATGTGCTGGAAATGAAATGTTTGAGAACAATATGTGGTATGAGATGGTTTGATTAAGTAATGAAAGGGTAAGAAAGATGTGTGGTATTAAAACGAGTGTGGCTGAGAGAGCAGAAGAGGGTGTGTTGAAATGGTTTGTACGTATGTAGAGAATGAGTGAGTAAAGGTTGACAAAGAAGATATATGTGTCAGAGGTAGAGTTGACAAGGCGAAGTGGGAGACCAAATTGGAGGTGGAAGGATGGAGTGAAAAAGATTTTGAGCGATCGGGGCTTGAACATGCAGGAGGTTGAAAGGCTTGCAAGAAATAGTGAACTGGGGTCGATGTGCAGGGCATGTGAAACGTCTGGGGTAAACCATGGAAAGGTCCATAGGGCCTGGATGTGGATAGGGAGCTGTGTGACCAGATGTGGCCTTTTTTTTCATCTGTTTTCAGGTGATATCTTGCTGACTCATGGAGTGGCAATGCTGTTTTCTGTGGGGTGGGGTGGTGCCAGGAATGGATGAAGGCTGATTAAGAAGCTGGGTCACAATGCAGGAATATGGGTAAGATTATTTTCACGGATAGAAAATGATCTAAGTGAAAGGGAACAAAGGACGCATGTCAGAGGAGACTTCTTGGAATGGGTTGAGGTCACTCCTGCCTGAATGTGTTTGCAGATGAAGCAAAATTCATGAGGGAGGTGAAATGTGTGGAAGATTGTTTCAGCATACAAGGGAACCATGACAAACTCCAAAGTTGATCTGACATGTGGATAGTTTATGAAGGTAAATGTAAAGTAAAGAAGATGGATCATAGTGAAAGGAGGCACTAATATTTTTATCAACTACCCAGAACACAAACTACAAGAATCAGTGTGAGACAGACTTGAAGTCAACATTGTTCCTAACCTGTCACCATGGTCTCACCTTAAGACAATAGTTAAAGAGACTAACTATCTGCTATCAATTATTGAAATTGCATTCAAGTTCATGGATGAGATATTCAGCAAATTGTTCACATCATGTATAGGCTGAAACTAGAATATACTTCTCAGATTTAGTCACTTCACCTAAAGAAACACATAGATCTATTCTAAGTTTGTAGTAGTTGGTAGGCAGCCATCAACCAGAGAGGTTTATTACCTGTACTACCCTCCTGGGTATTTGGAGGTTTAGTGATGGCTGCATAATCAGCCAACACTCTTGTAGTTGTCAAGTTACGCTCCTTTAACCCAGGTGGCTGTCTTTTCTTTGTGCCACACCCACATGTGGATTGCTAACATTTTGTCTACAAACATACAATGTCCTCTTGTCACTCATAACACTTAACAACATATAACTAGATTTTCCTGTGGTGAGCACTATGCGCTAGCCTTGCCACTTGGCAAAGTGGTAGGAGCATTAGCTGGGAGCAATAGGTAGAAGTAGTAGATTGAAAAATTAGACAGGAACATTATATAGAAGTAGTTGGTAGGAACATTAGATAGAAGACTCTGAAAACAGTGTGCTCGAGTTGCCTTCTGCAAGTGGCAGCCTCTGAAAACACTGCACTATGTAGTTGCCCTTTGCTGGTGGCCTGTTAATGGTGAGTCATTAAGGACAAAGAAGCAGAACAAGAATTAACAGTTATGGAGACTCTTGTGCCAAAGCCACCCCTTTGAGGGAGTTCCCAAAGGGAATGGGCTTTAGCAATCTAGCTCTATAGATAGAAGAACTATTCTAGTATTTGCCAGCAGGTAGTTTGTGTTTTTAACAATTCTCTTAATGTGGGACTCTGGCAAGAGGTCAGGGATGAAGATGACCCCCCAGTTCCTTCTCACACTCAGAATCCTGAAGCTTATTTCTTGCTTGATGATAATCATATTAAGGCCTTTTTTCACTCTACTCTGTCTCATGCTTGAAGCTTTATATTTATGTTCATTATGTTTGTGGCCTATGACTCCCATCCTTACTTCACTTTCAGGACTACTATACCTTCAAGCATAATAATAAATACCCAAACAGATACTGATCTCACCTAGCATGCACTTGTTAATGCACCCAGGACCTTAGCCACCACTTCAGTTTTATTACTTACTCTATCCTACATGGTTTCCCATGATTCCATCTTCTGTCATATCCACTTTCAACTACCATGTTCAAACTTACACTGAGACTGTATTCTCTCATCTCTTTGCTGCTCATCATCACCTTACTTTTGTTCACATTTACTCTAACTGAACTTTCTCCTTTCACAAACTCTTCTAAACTCTCACTAGCATGCCTCTTCACCCTCATCAAAGAAGCATCTGGAACAGACAGATGGCTGAGTTTTTGAGGAATAATCAATGCTTATCTTTGTCTGTTCCTTCATTTTTAATGTTAATGCAAGTGTGGAGAATTTTCATCCCCAATGCAAGTGTGGAGAATTTTCATCCCCCTCACTTTCTGCCACTTTTTGTCACATAACACACAAAAGATTTATGAGTAGTATTCTGTTTCCCCTCTCCTCAGAAATGCATATCATTATCATGCAACCCTAGGACCCACATCAAGGGGGCCTATATAGCCATGAGGCCATACTTCATGTGGGAACAAGGCAAAGCTGGCTATGGGAGAAATTGCAGCAAAATGATCTGATTTGTGGGATGCAGCATTATAACTTCATTTTGACAGGGTTACAGGAGGTACGTGTTAGAAGTGCTGAAGAGGCTTGGAAACTTTTAGAGATTGGACGCCAGAACCTCCACTTTGCTACCACTCGTCTCAACCACAACTCTTCTCGCTCACATTGTATCTTTACCATTAAGGTCATCAAGTTGGCAAGTGCAGATAGTCCACATGTTGCAAGAGTTTCAATGTAAGTATTTCATTATCACACCTCATTTCGGACAAATCTTTCTTCCATCTGGAACATGCGTATGGCTTGATAGTGGATGTCTTAATAGTCTAACCTAAATGAATGTGTTTGATTACTTCACTCAGTTGAGATACAAACTGATATGTAGAGTTTTTCAACTGATGTTTTGAGTCATTGTAATCCTGTATTAGACTGAGTGACCAAAATGTTTAATGGGATGACATCATGAACCATTCTGCTATAAACATGGAAATGAACTTTTTCAGTATGTACAGAGAGCAGCATGTACATTTATTTATGGGTTTGCCTACTCTGCCACAATATGGTAACAGCGTCGTTTACTTACAGATGATCTGTAGACTGAGCAGGTTTTATCATTACCAGGTTGTCTGTATGTGACCTTGCTGGTGCAGAACGAGCTAGGAAAACTCATAGTAACCATGATCGCCTGAAAGAGGCTGGCAGCATCAATACATCGCTTTTAGTTCTCAGTCGCTGTATTGAGGCTTTAAGGTAATGACTTCCAGAATGTGATTTAAGTTCCTGTTTGAGTTGATTACTTGTTTATAAAAATAATACATCTGTGCATGAACTTTGGTATCTAGCATTAAGGACAGTGAGAAAGATAGGTAGGTGTTCTTGAAGGAGCTGAGTTGTGCATCAAAGCTTTTGATGGGTGATTTGAATGCATGATTGATTGATGTGGCAGTTAAAGGTACAACTGAGGGACACAGGGTACCTAGTGTTGTGAATGAAAATGGTTGATAGCTTTTAGAGTTAAGTGCTGAAAAAGGATTGATGATTAGTATTACCTGGTTTAAAAAAGGGACATACATAACTGGGTAAGTGGAGTTATGTATTGATTAATAGGCATGTTAAAGAGAAACTTTTTTTGTAAATGTGTTGAGAGTGACAGCTGTTGGAATGTCTGATCCCTCCTATGTGGAGATGAGGGTGAAAGTATTTAAAGGCTTTAGGAAAAGAGGAAATGATATGGGTTCAGAGGAAGAAGGTGGTGAAGGTGATAGCTTTTAAAAGATGGTTTTGTGAGGAGACTCCAGGAGAAACTGAATGAAGAATAGCAAATGGTAAGAGTAAATGAAGCTGGAGAGTGGATGAGGAATGGGAGATATTCAGGGAAGTAGTGCGTACATGTGGGAGAAAAGTGTGTGGTACGTCTAAGATGGGATGTGGGTATGTGAGGAAGGGAAGTGAGTTGTGGGAGGAAGTAAAGTTGTTAGTGACTGCAAAGAAAGAGTTGTATGGGTATTATGTTTAGGGAAGGAGTGATTGGGAGATGTATAAGAGAAAACAGCAGGAGGTCAAGAGGAAAGTGCATGGGCTAAAAATGATGACAAGTGAAAGTTAAGATGAGAGAGTTTTGGTAGACTTCAGGGAGAATTAGAATATGTTATGGAAGGAGGATGATAATGTAAGAATAAAAAAGCAAATGGGAACATCAGTGAAGGGAGCAAATAAGGAAGTGGTAATAGGTAAAGAAGAGGAAATGGAGTATTTTTGGGGATTTTGAATGTGTTAGATGATAAGGTGGCAGATGTGGGGTGTTTGGGTCTTGGAGATATGTGAAGTGAGAGAGTCTTAGCAAATGGATTGGTGAAAAGAGGAGGTGATGAAAGCCTGCATAACATGAATTGTGGCAAGATGCCTGCAGTGAATTGCAGTTGAATTCTCAAGGAAGGAGACAGTGCTGTTGATTAGTTAAGATTTTAATGTGTCTGTGACTTATGATGAGGTACTTGAGGATTAACAGAATGCTTTTATAATGCAATTGCATAAAGATAAGGGGGATGGAAGTGAATGTTCAAATTACAGAGGTACAAGTTTATTGAGTGTACCTGGTAAGTTGTAGGAGAGCGTGGTGATTGAGAGAGTGGTGACATATATAAAGCATCAGACTAGGGAGGAACAGTGTGGCTTCAGTTGTGACAGAGGATGTGTGGATCAAGTGTTTGCTTCAAAGAATACTTAGAGAAAGAGAGGGATTTGTATGTGGCATATATAGATCTGGAAAAAGCATATGATGGGGCTGATAAGTGTTTTTGGAAGTATTACAAATATATGGTGTGGAGGAAAGATGCCTGAAGCAGTGAGGAGTTTATATCAAGAGTCAGGTTTATATGTGAGTAGGAAGAGAGAAGGATGAGTTGGTTCAGGTGAAGGTGGGTCAGTAACAAAGCCGTGTCACATCATGGCTACTCAATCTATTTATGCATAAGGTGGCGAGGGAGGTGACTGTGAGAGTCTGAGTGAGAGATGCAGGTATGCAGTCTGTTAGGGATAGGTGGACAAGGAAGGTGAGTCAGTAATTGTTTGATAATACATGGCTCTAGTGGCAGATTTAAGTGAGAAACTGCTTAAGCTGGTTTCTGAGTTTGAGAGAGTGTGTGAGAGGGGAAAATTAAGAGTTAAGTGAATAAAATTAAGGTTACTAAGTTTAGCCATTAATTGGAGTGTAAGTCTGAATGAAGAGAACTTGCAGAAATCTAATGTTATATATTCCTGGGAGTGGACATGGCTTTGGATGGAACCATAGGAGCTGAACTAAGCCATTGGATGGGTGAGGAGCAACAGTGAGGAATGTGTGAAAAGACATATCACTTTTACTGAGGGCAAATTTGGGTATGTTTGATGATATAATAAACATAGTGGTGTTGTATGGTTTTGAGGATGAATGTGTTGGAAATGAAATGTTTGAGAATGGTATGTTCTGTGAGGAGGGCTGACTAAGTTAACAGTAATAGGGTAAGTGAGAGGTATGGAAGTAAGAATATGTTTGAAAGAGATGAAGAGTGTGTGCTGAAATGGTTTAGACCTTTGGAAAGCATGAGTGAGGAGAGGCTGACAAAGAGGATTTACATGTTGGAAGTGGAGGGATCAAGGAAAACGAGGAAGCCAAGGAGGAGTTGGAAGGGTGGAGTGAATGATGCTTTAGGGGCTTGGGGCTTGAACATACAGAGGGATGTAAGGTGATCATGAGATGGATTGAATTGGAATGATGTGGTATATAGGGGATGACATTACATCAATGAGTTGAACCAGGGCATGTGAAATGGTTGGGGAACCATGAAAAAGGTCTGTGGGACTTGGTGATAGATAGGATGCTCTGGTTTCTGTGCTTTATTCTTGATTAATAGAAAGTTGAAGTGAGTGAATGAGGCTGCTCTTTGTCTTCTCCTGGCAGTACTTAACTATGTGGTAATGTGAAAAATTATATAAAAAAAGATTTGTGGTTATTTAGCTATATGTGTTAATGTGACTTGTGTTATCTTGCCATCTGGGGTAAAGCTGTCCAAAAGCGTGATTGCTTGCATAACTTGTCAAAACTGAAGTCAGTATTCATGATTTTGATTTGAAAATGTTTGTATTGATTCCAGATAAGCTTGCAACACTAGGCATTTAGTAATAAGTGAGTAAAATTTTATATTAGATGTGATGGTTATTATATGGGAGAAAGAAAACTACCTATGTATTTCATGCATACTGTAAAAGGAGACTAAAGAGGGATGGGAGTGGAAGGCTGGGAATCCTCCTTTCCTGTATTATTAGCTTTAAGTAGAAGGAAGAGAGGTGCCCCTTTTCTGCTACATGCACCACCAGTCAGTTCTGTGGTTCTGTGGTGCTTGCAGAGGAAAAAGGGCACCTGCTGAAATGGATGAAAATACTAAGCAAGGGCAGTTCGAGGAAGATAAGAAAAACAATTGAGGTGGCATACATAGCGACAAAAGAAAACACGAATCACCGGGAGGGCTTTGTGTGCCCTGTAAGAGCGACTGCAAGTCAGATCACTGTGGTAGAGGCGGCGAGATCAAGTTTGACGGAGATGATAAGGTCAGTCATGGTAAGAGCGGCCAGGGGGAACATGGCAGAGGCGGCAAAGTTAAATGCTGGGTGCAACCATCTGGGAGGTCACACCAGGTACCCAAGGAGGTGAAGGCTGACAACGACATGTATATAAGCTAGAATCCTGTTCTTCTATACTCATCCTGTGATCAAGGCTTTGTCAAAATGTTAGGACTAGTATTGTGTTTCCCACCCAATCTGTGTTTCTCTCACCCCACCACATTGCCAGATTGTCATGAAATATTTATATACTCGCTTTGTTTCGGTCTCAGTCTGCCTTAAGCTATCGTACGTTCAGGTTGTACATAAAGAATTGTGACTTTATTTATTAAATAATTTTGCAATCTGTACGATTTAAAATAGCATCAAGTGACAGAGGAGTTGAAAGAAAGTGTGTGAATTGTATAGTGTATCAGAAATGCTTATATTTGATTTAACGGACTTTTGGCATTACTGGACACCTCCCCCCATTAGTCCATTAAATTGAGGGATTGCTGTATTAGCCCTTTCAATCCAAACTACATGCATTAGTATGCACATAGTGTAATTTTAGAATTTTTCTGCCTGCATGTGAAGGAACCTAGTGGTTCCTTCACCCATTAGAGGTATGCAGAGATCCCACATGTCACTTGCAACTCTGTCATGCAGAAGGTCCCATAAGTCTCAGTTACCCAGGGAAGACCATGTTGGGAGGATGTGTGTTCTCAGTGTGGGCCCTTGTATGCAAACAAGATTTTGTGGCATTCAGAAGATCATAACAGCCAACTATACTATTTTGACTCACAAGGAGCTTATGAGGAGTGATTTTGATTCAGAAAATAGAGGAGGATGCAGTCTTAAAGGAGAAGAAGATTAAAATGAAGGATGGCATGGTGGACCATAGTGTAAACAATGGCATCAGGTCAAGGGTCCCCAACCTGCAGTACATTTGTGCTTTGTCACTGGTATGTGGTGAATAGAACCAATTATCCATTTCTTGAGCAGTGGTTCATAGAAGAGATTTTCTCCGATCAGCTATCTGCTTTGCATTGTGTGTCAAGTATCTTGGTGTCCCAGTTTATGTTTACAATTTTTAGTGTTATTTCATTCACAAATTTTACATTTATTTATCGTTGAGGGACAAACAAGACACAAGAGTACCCATTAGCCTGTGTATTAGCTTTTGGAGAATTTACAACTACAGTAATCCCTCGATTTAATGGACTAATAGGGAGAGGGTGTGTTCGTATGCCAAAAGTCTGTCAAATCAAATGTAACCATTTTTTGATACAATATACAATATACAGTACAGGTTGTACCTCTTTAATCTAGTGGCAACCTTGGGACCTGGCTATTGCCGGACCACAGAAAATGCCGGAAAATAGAAATTGACCCCTTTAAAGACCCTCGGATGAACCACTCTTGCCAGTTACCATCAGCTTTGTTTATGTGTTCCTGCAGCATTGCTGCAAGCAGGAATTGTTACCCTATCTTTGGAATCCTTACCCCCACATGGAGACTCCTCAGTATCCTGGGCAAGGTTTTTTGTGTCATATAACACCAATACAGCAGATTCGCTAGCATTATGCACTTGTTCTGGGGCTATAAGAAATTAACAGGACTGTTCATTAGCTCGGCTGCAGTGTACATGATTTTGGTGCCTTAGTGCTGCTTACAGCTCCAACCAGGTGGCAGATCCACAAACTAATGACAGCAGATTCAAAACGTGCCAGACCATGGGAGTTGCTGGACCACAGAGCGCTGGATTTGAGAGGTACAACCTGCAATACAGTATACAGTTCACATGCTTTCTTTTAACTCCTATATCACTTGATGCCATTTTGAATTGTAATGATTGCAAAATTATTTGATAGATAAAGTCACAGTTCTCTGTATATAACCTGACTGCACAATAGCTCGAGGCAGACTGAGACCAAAACAAAGCGAGTATGCCCCATGCTACCAAAAACAAGTGTGATATGAAATGCGCATGATGCGGTGTTTTGAGATTTTTAATTTTCTTTCATTTATTATTAATGTGTTATTATTGGCCCATCCTGTTAAATCCGAAATCCACCATATTGGGATCTGTTGAATCGAGGGATTACTGTATTAATTAATCGTGCTGATGTCAGTCAGTTCACTGGTATAAGTATGACACATTCACCTTCATGTACATGCTTCTGGGTTTGGTGGTACATGGCTGTTGACAATACCAAGTTGTACATGAGATGAAGAAAGCTGGGAATACCTGCTATAAATGGAGGCAATAAATCAGGATTTAACTGCCTAAGCATTGTGCTGAAGTTTAAATGACTTTGATATGCTGGATTTATAGAGCTTATGATATTTGTGTATGCCTAATTGCTTTTCTTGCCTTAGTGAGTTACCTATCAGGAACAAACAATCAACAGCATTTGTACACATCCTCTTAAGCTGTCATGGTGAAATCAGAGCTTTGATTCATCAGGATGGGGAAGACAGCTTTTCTAATGCAGTTAGGACAGGAAGGGTAAATTTTTTATTTCATTTGGGAAGAACCCATGGTTATTAATGGAAAAGCTCAAAAAAAAGTGTGTATTTTTTTCCAAGCTAATAAAAGTGAATCTTTTTTTCTTCTCATTCATACTTGTTCACTGTTTCCCACATTAGCAAGGTAGTGCCAGGAGCAGATGAAGAGAAGGCCTCATTTCCTTACATCCATTCTCTGGCTGTTATATGTTTTGCATTGAAACCACAGCCCTTTCCATGGTCTTTTCCAGTTGCTTCATATGCCTTGGTTCAGTCCATTGACAGCAAGTCACCCTTGTATACCTCATCACTCCAGTTCATTCATTCTGTCCCCTGCATGGATTTCACCCTCCTAGATGTTCAGGCCTCGAGTGCTGAAAACTTTATGTACTCTATCCTCCCCTCTCCAGTATGGTGCCCTGTTTTCCTTTCCCCCTTTACACCTGACTCTTGTCAGCCTCTCTTCACTCATTCTCTCCATATTACCAAACCATTTCAGCACACCATCTGCATCTCTGTCAATCATACTCTTCTTATTAGCACATTAGTACCACTCACTATACATTCTCACCAGCTCACCTACCACCCCAAGCAATACATATCTCTCTCACATGTCAATACTACTTTCCTAAATACCTGTCATTCTTTGCCAAGCCCCTAGCTTCATTTACTCTCACCTTTTGGCATTCTACATTCAGTCTATCTTGGTATTTCTTCACTCAGGTCTCTTTTCCAAGCTTACCTATTTTTACCACCTACTTCTCACCTGTATCATTTCCCTTTTTCAGAAAACCCCTACAAATCTTCACCCTTGCCTTCACCAGGTAATGATCAGACATCCCACCAACTGCCTCTTTCAGCACATTCACATCCAAGACTCTCTCTTTTGTACACCTATCAATTAGTATGTAATCAAATAATGCCCATTGCCCATCTTTCCTAGTCATCCATGTACAAATTAGATCCTTTCATAATGAAAAGAATTATCAGCGAGCTAAATCATGACCTGAAACTTGCCTTTGATCACCCGACCCTTGCCTGTGGTCACCTGGCATGTCTTTGTTGACCTGACCCTTGCCTTTGGTGACCCAATCCCTGCTTCTGTGATCAGACTTCTTACTTGTCCTTTCTGCCTGACCCTTACCTGATGATTTAATGCACCTTGCATGTCTTTTGGCCCCCCCAATCTCTCTCTCTCTCTCTCTCTCTCTCTCTCTCTCTCTCTCTCTCTCTCTCTCTCTCACACACCCCCCACACACACACACACACACACACCC
>JAYMFT010270182.1:0-10638 GCA_038088735.1 Panulirus argus
AAAATATATATATATATATATATATATATATATATATATATATATATATATATATATACAAGCCATTTTATCGACCAATCCCAAAGGGTGTATGAACAGGTGGGCTGCCTGTAGACCAAGTGCCGCAACCGGGATTCGAACCTATGCGCTCGACCCTGGACGGCCCAAGAATGCGTAATGGATAGGAACGCTAACTGCTGTACCATGGAGGACCATATATATGTATATATATATATATAATGTGTGTGTGTGTGTGTGTGTGTGTGTGTTACCGTGTACGCCTTTCACTCTTGTGCATGTTCAGGCCCCGAATCGCCAAAAGAAAAAAAAAAAATATCACTCCATCCTTCCACCTCCAAGTTGGTCTCTCCTTGTTCCCTTCACTTCTGACACGTATATCCTCTTTGTCAACCTTTCCTCACTCATTCGTTGCATATGCCCAAACCATTTCAACACACCCTCTTCAGCTATTTGAAACACACTTTTTATTACCGCACATCTCTTTTACCCTTGCACTACTAACTTGTTCAACCCATCTCCCACTACATATTGTCCTCAAACATTTCTTTTCCAACACATCCAGTCTCTTTCGCAGTGCTTTATCTATAGCATGTGCCTCGCAACCAAATGATATTGTTGAGACTACCATACCCTCAAACATACCAATTATTGCCCTCTCAGATAACGTTCTCACCTCACCAAACTTTCTTCAGCGCTCCCAGAACCTTTGCCCCCTCACCCACCCCATGACTCGTCTAAAACACTTCAGTCTCTCCAAATTTTCTCCAGTCATACTCATACCCCAACTAACATGTCCCTCAGCCCTGCTAAACCCATTAACCTTTTATTCGCATTTTCTCTAAACTTTCTCCTTTGGCACAGTCTTCCAAATACAGTCACTAACTTCTGCAGTTTCTCCATCCTTCTTTAAAGCAAACGCCTGATCCAAACATCCTCAACCACTTCTGAAACCACATTGTTTCTCCTCAATCTGATGCTCCGTACATGCCTTCACCCTCTCAATCAATACCCTCCCATACAACTTACCAGGTACACAAAACAAACTTACACTTATGTAGATTGAACACTCACGTTTATCTCCCTGGCCTTTATACAGTGGCATTATACATGCGTTCCGCAAATCCTCAGGTGCCTCACCATGATCCATACATACATTGAAAATCCATACCGACCAATCAACAACATCGTCACCCCCTTTCTTAATAAATTCAGCTGCAATACCATCCAATCCTGCCGCCTTGCCGGATTTCATCTTAAACAAGGTTTTCACCTCCCCATATCTCTTCACCAAACCACTCTTCATGACTCACTTCACATACCACACCGACAGCAGTAGTGCTACTCCTTCCTTAGCTCTTGTCCTCTCCCCAACTGCAGACTTTACTCCTAACATATTTCCAAACCATTCTTCCCTTTTACCCTTGAGCTTTTTTTTTTTTTCCACTCAAAGCCAGAACATCCAGGTCTCTTTCCTCAAACATACTACCTATGTCTCCTCTTTTCTCATTTTGGTTACATCCACACTCATTCAGACACCTCAGTCTGAGCCTTCGAGGAGGAGGAGCACTCCCAACTTTGCTCTTTCTGTTCTGTCCATTAGAAACTGAAATACAAGAAGGGGGAGAGGGTAGGGGAGGCATCATTACCCATAAAGGTACACTGTTGGCTCGTTTTTCATACAGAGGACGAGCCTGATACACTAAGCACATACTGCTAAGACAAAACTCTGTATGACTCACCTCGAATGTGATAGGTATTAAGGTCTCTGCCTCCCGGGCTAGGCTCGCCTCCCGTTGTATGAGCGGCAGACTGCCTCTACGCCCATTTGGGACTGACTGACCCAACTCTGACCTGGTCTCTGTTCTGCGTTAATGCGGGATGGCAATCATCGTATAACCAAGGCAGTTGGTTCAGTTTCCCGAGTTGATTACTTTAACAATTTACTCCTTCAGTTTCCCACACAAATCATTTCCATTGCGTCATTAATTGTTACTTTCTCACTGTATTTTCTTATCTGAAGACCGGAAATATGATATTTTACAGATTACATGATCCTATAGGGGTCCGTTCTGAACGATGCCGTGAATCGTGAGCCCTACAATTGAACCTTTACTGTCAACTTACAGATGCCATATTGATACAAACTGTGAAAGAATTCAAACTGTCACTTCTGTTATTATAATAATTTGATATTTTGCCCATTACTGGCTAAATAGTTATAAGAAAGTATCCTTGATTGGTTTATCTCTGGACACGAGGGCGAGGCGCAGGAGGACCCTGTGCTGTGATGACCCCTGACCCTGGCCTCCGTTGCCAGCGGCTGTGGTTAGCGCCCTACCCTTTCCCGAACTACAGCTCCTCCGTCGTTGAACTAAATCCTTACTTCGTTATTATCAAATTTCCAATATAATACCACCTACTACACGTTAATCTTATTGAGCTGTCGTATAAGGTTGGGCAGACGTGACAACTGTTTATCTTCTTACTACAGCTTAGTTCCGGACAACAATTCTCTTTTTATACAGGGAGTGACTTAGGTCTCCCAAAAGTTTACACACACACCAGCATCTATCGTATATATATATATATATATATATATATATATATATATATATATATATATATATATATATATGTATATTTTTATATATATATATATATATATATATATATATATATATATATATATATATATATATATATATATATATGCCTACAAGTACACGCGCACACACCCACATTTGCATAAATACATGGTCACCCGCTTACATAGACACCCGCCTAACCTTATTTGTCCTTGGGATGAGGAGTTACCACGTAGCGCCTAAATAGTCACTTGTACCGAAAACTGTAAAGGTGGATGGCGTGTTGAGCTCTGAACTATGGATGGAAGCTGATATAATTTCTTTGCTATTTTGCATAGCATGAGTATTGTGTGGTCATATATCTAAGGAAGGTCGTATACCATACTGTTATTTTGTGAACCAAAGTCCGAAGGGCTCCTGATTATTGAGACCGATGTTCCTACTTTTGATCGTAATTCATATAGCTACTGTTCGTTCGAAAATGATCTCTTTCCAGCATTACATTTGCAGTAATGGAAAATAAATCAAGTATCTTGAACCCTTCAGTCAATTACTTTATATTTTACTTTCTTTCAGGAATTAGCAAATGGGTTACAAATATCTTTAAAATATATATATATATATATATATATATATATATATATTCATTTATAGTTCTTTCTTCACTTCTGTCCTTCAGTCTGAATGAAGACCTTATGGGAGAGGACATAATAGGACTTGTGCTTTCTTCTTCTTCAGTGTCTGTTTCCAGGGATTCTGTTCTTGTACCTGGAGAAGGAGCAATGTTTTCTTTCTGCTCATCACCTGGTAGCCGAACCCTTTGTTCATCTTTCAAACTGGATTCAAGAATGACACCAAGCTTTGATGCTAGATCATGAGAATCTTTTTAATAACCCTTTCTGGAGTTACTCTTGGGAAATTTAGTGGTGTGGAAGTCATTGAAGAAGATCTGGAGGAGCAGTCACCCAAGATGGAGGACAGACTAACTGCAGGATGGACCAAAACCTAGACAACAGTAAGAAGAGCCAGACTTTGATCTTTGGAGAAGTCACGTCAGATTGTACGGACCAACAGTGGAAAATCGAGAAAGGAGAGGACATTCAAGGCTAATGCATCAGAGGCGTTTGAGCAATGGGCTGCTGAAACCGCTGTTCAAGGCAAACCAATGAAAAAGGAAGGCCAAAGATTCACCCATGAAACAGAAGAGGAGGTGAAGGGGGGGGGGTCAGCGCACCAGTAAGAGCGTTGTGAGAAGGGTGGTCAGGAGGGGTTCACGCAGACTTTCTGATGGCGGGGAGCTACTTACAGAAACCAAGGAGACGTCCTCCACTGGGGTGACACAGGGTTGTGGAAAGAAGAGCGAACCCAGCCCACGTGCCCTTCCAGCTCCGGATGATGGTCTATCACGCAAAATGAAGACCTCCACAGATGGCGAGAGGTACATGACGCAATCTGTGTCCAACAAAGATGGTAAGACAACTTACACCACAGAAGGCGTCAACAACAAGATCACCAACTCTTTGGAAGTTATAGGAGGTGAGGACTTCAACACCAAGCGTTAGGTACAAGGCAAGACGGGACACCGGGTGGTGGTGAAACGCACAAAGGACAACCTTGGCCGCCCTTCTACGGTTGTCAAGATCACATCCCAGTCAAGGGTCGTCATAACCAAAACAAAACGGAAACTATCTGTTGTGGTATGATGCACAAAAGTGGCAAACTGATGGCAGCTGTAACACAGAGATTACCTCTCCGTCAGCAGCTGCTGCTCAACTAAAACTCTCAGCTGGTGTTCAAGAGTCGGTACAAATTTCTTAAAGGCTGTCAAGAGCGTACAGTGATAAGGCGGTGCAGATATCTGAAGCTTGGCATTGAAATACATGTACATTATTCTGAGGCCAAAATGTGGGCGCATTCACATGTGTGTATGAGTGCGTGTGGTTATGTGTGTGAGTCTAATATATATATATATATATATATATATATATATATATATATGGATGCATGTATATATGAATGTATGGTTGTGTCTGTTCATAATGTACTACACTGCCTGGTTGCAGTACTTGCATGTCAAGTTGCATGTGAATTACAACAGATTTTTATCTGTTACTAAGACTGCTTGATGCAGTTATCTTTAAGAGCAAGAACTTACTTTCATAAAATATATTGCAATATGAAACATTAGATGTAATTATTTAAGTTCTTTTCACAAGAAAATGATACTCAGTAGTAGGTCCTCAACATTTCCTACCCAAGAATTCTGTCTACATACTTCCACCAGAAGCAACATGTGGCATCAAGACAGTCCTATCAACGCTGGGTAGCCACTGACAAATTTGAATTTTAACCTACTAATTCTTGGATTTAGTGCATTTATTTCCTACTAGTCTGTGATATTCCGCTGTGTACTGAAGCTCACTACTGTAATGAACATTAATGGGATTTCCGCATTTGGTCTGCATTTAAGATATTATTCAGTACACACTACTCACAAGTGCTCATTCATTTTTACTTTACATGTGCTAATAGATATATTTGGTTGTAGAATATCTGTAAATATTTTGCTTTTGTACTTTTCTATGTATTATTTTTAGTAATTATGTAAAACTGGAAGGTTCTTGTAATGACTAAACAGCTTTTTTCATGCCTCATGATCTCATGCCAGGTCCCTGCATATAAGCAGATGACTTTGGCCTATGCTATGAACCCTTAAAGACTATTCAAGTGTTGTGAACCTCGAATGTATCAACATTAAGCTCAGAAGCAGAAGTCAGTTTACAATAGCTGGAATCTGTGTATGGTAGCAGAGTCAGCTACAATACTTAGTTGTTTACTCTCACTTGTGCCCATTTTCTGTCCGTCAATAAGGTTTGACTCACCTGAAGTATATTACAAATGTTTGTAATTATTGCTACGTAGGTGTGCGCACTGTTTTTACTGACATTGATAGCATTTATAGTGATTAAAATAAACTCATATTTAAAGATATTATATTTTGTTTAAATATCCATGACTTTCTAGAGGGTACATGGTGTATTTTATGGTATTATCAAAAGTGAGGAGTAGGACAAGATGAAATATTAAGGGGATGAAAAATGAGATGAAAGTGGAAAGACTGAACAAACAAGAAATATGGCAAGAACACCAGAAAAATAGAGAAAAAAAAAATACAAAAAATGGAGGCAAGGATGGGAATGATTATGGTACTTCTTCAAGGAAAGTATAGTGAAGGCACCATAGGATATGTGTGGTAAGGTGAGAAGAGGAGAAAGAGTGGTTGTGTACAGGAGAATGAAGAGGTTAAAAAAGTTAATAAAAACAAAATGGAGGCATGTATGAAGTCTCTTACGATATTTCCAGGGAAAGTTAGAGACTGGGGTATAAGGAGTGTAATAAAAGAGAATAAGGGAAGAAAAGAAAAAATATATGAGGACTTTGGGAGAAATATGCATGAAAAGATAAGAAAATGAATTACATAGAAATGCAAAGAAAGAAGGGCAAAAAGTAGTGGAATTGAAAGAATAAGAGATGCAAAAGGAGTGCATTTCTGCCGATCACATCAGGCTTAAACCAATGGAAAGAGAACTCCAAAGAGAGTTTAGAGGATGGAAGTGAGAGAGCAATACCATGGATAGGGAAACAGAGTGGGGAAGAGATGAGGGCAAAAACTATTGAGGAATCAGCTTATTGAGCATATCAGGAATAGTAGTACATGAGAGCTATGTTATGGAGTATTAAGAAGATAACACAAGCACAGTACAGGGTAAGTGAAGAGCTGAGGGGATTTACAAAAGGAAGAGGATGGACAGATTGAATCTTCATAAAGATGGTACTAGAAAGTGTATAAAAAAAAAGTTTGTAGAATACATGGCCTATAAAAGGCACATGATGAAGTGAACAATAACACATATAGCAAAGTAGAGCAAAAGAGATAAAGAACACTCTGAATGAACAGTTTATTAAATGTTGCACAGCTAGGGAAACATAGGGACACGTTATGGAAGTTGTGTGGGAATCATAAATCAGCTGCACTGGGCAATTCACACAGGGACCGAAAATGAGTACAAGATAATACAGAAGAAACAGGTGAGATATGAAGAAAACCTAGTCAGTGATTCAAAAGAGCACCCAAAACAGTTTCATAAAATTCAAGAGGGGCAAACTAACAGTTAGAGACCAAATGATTCGATTATGGAACTCATGAGCAAAAATTACCCTCACAGATCAGAACAAATGTGAGGAGTTAAATATGACGCTGGAGAGTGTTTACGCTTGAAGATCTATAGGTGCCATTATAACAAGCCAGAGAGGAGGAAAACACCTTTAGAAGTCATCAAAGTTAATCCAGTAGAGGTGGTGAGGCTCATAAAGTATTTAGACTTGTACAGAGCCCATGGTCCATATGGTATCTCGCAATGTGTACTCAGAGAGCATACAGAGGCCCTAGTCAGACCAATGATAATACTACTTAAAATCTCCCTCATCAAAATGTTTAAGAGGAAGGGATGAGCCAGTGTTGCAAATATCTGATATAGGAGACAGAGAGGTGATGCTAAATAAAAGGCCAGTATCTCTAAAGAGCATAATCTGCAAGATACTAGAAAAGATAATCAGAAAGCAGATAGATGTGTACTTGTCTAGCATTATCTATCCTCCGAGTGGGAGTCAAGAGATGAGAAAGAATATCACTCCATGAAGAACCCACTTTGATTTCCATGACCAAGTAAGCAACATCCTAGAGAAAACAGATGGATGATTGGGTCATACACTCTTGGACGGCCTTTGACACTGTACCCAAACAGAAGACTTAAGATGATGCTAAACATCCCTGCTGGAGTCAGAGGGGAGCTGGTTGGGTGAAGTTACAGCTGCCTAACTGGGAGGGAACAGAAGACACACTCCTCAGAAGAGCCTTATCAAGTTGAACTTTCCAAAGCAGGGTCCCCAATGGCTTACTCCTGGGGTCTCTGCTATTCCTGATCGGGATAAATCTTGAGATGGATAATTCAGGGCCTCTGAAAGGGGGGGGGGGGGGCAAGGGGTACATTGTATCCGGGCCCGGGTGTCCAAAAGGGGGCCCGGGAATTTCCTGGGATCTCAGAAAATGCAGAAAATCAACAAAGCGCTCCATTCCATCCCTCTCTCGTCTTCCATACCCTTTTTGGCCTTACAGCTCATGGCATAAAACTATAGTGGATAAAAACAGGAGGGAAGGGGGCCTGAAAGAAACTCTGTACCCCCTGATAAAATTCCTCTCAGGGGCCCTAGGTGGATTTGCATCTGAATATGTTTGCTGATGAGGGAAAAACTCTGAATGAAGTGCACAACAGTAAGGACTGTGAAATGCTACAAAGCCATCTAGACAAGACAGAGCACTGGTCAGATAAATGGCTCATAAAATGTCACCCTAAAGTGGAAAATGTAGTCATAAATGTAGGAAAGGGCTCAAACAGGCCAGTAGATGAGTCCTATATTGGAGTGTATGAATGGCGAGATGTTTGCAAGCCATAAGATGGTCATGTGTCCTCATCAGAGGAGTCCAGGGGATTGCAACACGAATGGTGCCACATCTAAATTTTCTTACTCATTACACAATTCCAGGACTCCTTTCGGGGGCTCCCCGTAGCTTCACGAGGCCGCCCCTCCTTCAGGAGCAGGGTAATGGTGGACCCCTTTCGAGCGAGAATGAGAAAACTGTCTTTCCTCTTGTCTATTGCCTATGACATAGCCTGACCGAAGGTGATTTTCACTCGCTTTGTTAGTACAGAACAGTTCTTCAGGATTAGGATGGAGTGTAGGACTGGGTGATCTACAGTCCTACCTCTCTGTAATAAAAGAAGTCCGATGCATTTACCGACAAAAAGCAGCCATTTCTGGTCACCGTAGTTGAGAATGTCCAGAGAAGTAGTGTGAAATCCATATTTTTCCATCAGAAATAAATGACCTCCACTCACCTATTTAAATCATTTCCTCTCAAAAACGAATAAATCTAGAAATTCACAGACGATATAATCCTGATGAAGACAGAGAATTCGTGCCACATTAATTCTCCATTTGTCTCTCCTTCCATTTCACCTTACGCAAGGAAAACAGATCTTAGACTCCAAGAATACTTATGTCACCCCTAAAGGACTGGCGAGTTTGAGAAAATGGGCGCAAAGAACTTTCAGAGAAAACGAGCCTCCTCGCGGATAGATTTCAACTAGGCAGACGTTAGGTAGCGGGCCTCAAAAGGACGACTCACCTGACCGGCGCTTAAGCAAACCTCCGATAAAATATCGTATAAAACAAATCTTACACGACACTACACATCTAAATAAGGTCAATACACTCAGGGTGCGGTCACAACACACGAGACATTTGAGTCACCTGACTCGTGCCAAACTGAATCGTTCCCGCTCAAGGGGAGTCTTGAAGGGTCTAGTAGCATCATGGCGGATTTCAAGCGAAATGAATATATTTGGTGCTTTTAGTCTCTTGTTTCCCGACACACTGAAACACCCAGACAAAATTTTCATTTTTATTTTAAAACGAAGACTTAAATTTTCAAGATACTGGTGGATATATGACAGGCATTTCTAACGAGAAAATGGACACACACGTGATCAGTAATGGCACACCCGAGCACACACAGAAAGCCCTCCGACCTGTGCCAGTTATGGCGCACCCGAGAACGGGCTGTCATTGACACGAGCCCGTGACAGGCCTAGTCTGGGCGAACCTTTACACACACACACACACACACACACACACAAAACCGTAACTCGTTTTCTGCGATCGGGTGAAAAAAAAAATAACAGGACCTCTCGGTCGAGCCAGCGATCAAACCAAAGAACGAACGAACGAGCGAGCGAGCGACCGCGGTGGCGCTCGCCGCCCACACACTCACACAAACCCCCGCCATAAACCTGTGGAGAACAAGACCCAGCCGACACCTCGACAAACTTATAAGCGAATAAATCAGAGTTCCATTTTCTCCGTTATCAGCGGTGAACTGTGACGGTGGCGGGAGAGGTGATCACCGACGGCCCCCCAGCGAACAAAAGACGGTCGCGCCTTATCTGATCCCGCCAGCAGATGGAGAAGGCATAGCCGACCCCCTGGTGGAGAAACCTCGTACCATCTCACCTTTATTGTGTATTATACTCGCACCGTATAAATGGCCCAGTACTGCCGGGGCCTTTTTTTTCTCCAGTCCTACTTTGAACTGACATCGAATGCTATCATACGGGATTTAAGGAGTCATATATTTCACAAATCTGCCATAAGGGTAAGAAAAATGTCACGTATCGGAGCTTCCCATCTCGCCATTTTTATCTCTCGACATCGGAGATTCCTCGTCCCCGAGTTGCACTTCGACTCCACCGCTGCTTCATAAAAACCTCTATAGAACATCCTTCCATCTACCCACTGTGAACAATTTAAATAACATTTGATGTTTAAACTGACACCATCTGCCCTTGTTTTGGCCCAAGGCTCTATTGCATTCATTTTCTGTTACAATCATTATCGTTAGATCTACGAAGATTCGAACCCGTGTCGCTCGCTCGATGCGCGACCTGGTTTAGTTCCACCACTACAATTATATAGAGGACATTTTTTTTTCTTATTTAAAGACCTCGAGCGTTATTTTAGGTCAAAAAAGAAGAGGCTTTTATATGTGGTCACCTTCCTCTCCGATAATTGAGTGGCCGCCATCTTAAATGTCGTCTCCTTTCTCACAAAAAAATCAATGAGGCTTCCAAACCTTATCTCCCAGGTCAGTGAAGCGAGGCTATCCTCCCCAACTAGGCCGTCAGGTCACCAGACCAGAGACATTCACCCTCACCAGGTCACACCCAGGTCCATCATAGCTATGCTACCAGGTCACCAGGTCACGAGTGATTCTCTTCGTTCAAAACCCTGTCATCTTCACCAGGTCACACCAGGTCCACCATTCCTAGTTATGCCTTCAGGTCACCAGGTCACATGGGGTCCTCTTCCCTATACATGATTCCAACCATTCCAGGTCATTTAACACCCCTCCCCC